>JAABOM020000084.1:1118897-1129450 GCA_011800125.2 Solanum clarkiae
ATATTTAATTTATAAAAGGTCGGATGTCAGTCATGAAGGTTATTAGAGTTTCTATTTCAGGTAGTATCTCTATTACACTTCTAGCACTGCTATTTATGATTCTATTTTCTGCCTTACATACTAGTAAGTTTTATTCATACTAACATCGCGTAACTTGGGGACACTACTTTTTTTCATATGTGCAGGTATGGGTAGGAATTCTGATCGACCCTTCTATTAGAATTTGAGGTTCAACAACGAATTAGTAAGATCCACCTCTTCTTGGAGCTTTCATGAGATATTTTACTTTTATTATAAAGTTTGGGTATAATCGAAGCCTTGTCTCGACCAGTTCTTATGACACTCTTAGAGGCCATTTTGGGCACAGTACTATGAATTTATTTTTGCAACTTTCAGTCTCTAACCCCATAGGTAGGGCAGGCATGCATGCATGCATGCATGTGTTATATGTATGTATGTATGCCTTTAGTTGCAATCTCATTCGGCTAGGAAGGATTTTATTATTTTTGACTTATCTAAGTTCGTCTATTGTGGCTTGTTTTTATTCAGGTTATGATTCTACTAGCCCAAGCTTAGTATTTAGCTATTATGTTGCCTAATCTTCTGGGCCTGCAGTTGAGTCAATTAGTATGTTTATGTGGCTAACTTGGCTGAACAAGGTGTCGAGTTGTAATGACGCCTCCCCTAGTTTGGAGTGTAGCAGTATGTTCGATGTTCATACCATATTATAGATTTGCTTAGACTAAAAATAACATCAAATGTCGATTATGTTCAAAATATAGGCCCAAGATGTGACTAATTTTTCTCTTTTTTTTGTTGAGATTTTTATATTGAAATTGCAATTTAAAAATATTTCTTTAACAATTTTTTTTTAAGAATACAATATCAAGATCATGACTTGATATGTATTTCCCTCTTTTGTTACATTGCTTATTGAAATATTTATCAAATAGTAATAATAATTATTCAAACATATATTTAGTTTTTTTAATCATAATCTCATAAAGCATGAACAGGCACATTAATTTTCTAAAAGCTACTACAGCTTCAACAATAATATGTAAGCTTCAATTCAAGGATGAGATTGCCAATTCAAATTATTACTCATAAAGTGCTTCATTTAAGCGTCTCTTAGTCACATATGAGGTGATGATTGCAAACATATAAATTAACTATAAGAAAAATCATAGGAATCAATCTATTTTGTGCCGACATAAAATCTATAGTAGAAGTGAAAAATAACTGCACTAATTAGTGGATAAAGGATACATGGATGGGCGATGGATGGAGTGTATTAACATAAAACACCATGTTTATAAAGTAATTTTCTCAATTTTAACTAGAGAATCATATTAAAAATTGAGATAATTATGTAAAAGTACAATTAACTTAAGTACATTGTCAAAATAAGTCAAGATTTTTAAATTTTTATCAAATTTAGTTATTAACCTAGTGATACCTCTCTTTTCTGCACATCCTAAACTTACACATTCACTTTTTTTCTCTCACAGTCTATTCCTTGTCCATCTATGAAATTCTTTTACGCCAATTTGAAAATTTTCTTTTGTCCTTATAATCTTGAACTGACCCTTTGGTTGATAATGGTATAGGTCATAAGGTGGCAACTATTTTGTTAGCTAGAGGTTATTTCTCCAATGAAGATGACTATTGCAGCGACAGTGACAACTATAATTAATGATTATTTGATTTGGTTGCTTAGAGCGAAATGAATGATCCCATGTGTATATATAGTTGAGTGGTTGGTAATGAGCCCTAGTTCTGAAGAAATTCACATATGAACTCATTACTTTATCTTCGTTATTAGAGTTCCTATAGATTACTATTGATATTCGTTGATGATTCAAAATTTGAAAATTGAATTTTTGCAAATAAGCTCCATTTTGAGTGGGTATTATTGGAGAAGATCAGTCATATATTGAGAAGCCTAGATATAAAAATTGAGTGATTGGTGTAGTTTTTGAGGTGCTTTTGGATGAATCTGATGCTTGAATTCAAAGAAGAACACGAAATTCATTTTATATACAATAGTGTATAATATTATATATTATTGTATATCAATGTATAAATATCTTTTATAATTTTGTATAATAGTATATATTGATGGATATCAAGTTTCTAAACATTTTTATAAACAATAAAATATGAAAATTTTGAATATAATTGTATAACAGATGTATAATGGATTGTGTTTGGGCTTAAAAATTTTAATGTAACTTTTGGACTATATTTTTTTGGGGGAAATTTCATATATACACAAAAGATTAATTAATTTACAATAAATATAATCCATATTTTATTTAAATAAAAATTAGCGAAAATTGGCCAGCTCAAGATCAGCCCACAACAAGGACCTTTCTTTTTCTTTTTTATTTTCTCTTCCTCTATAGCATTAAATTTATTTTTTAAAAAAAATAAACTTATTTTTAATTATTTTTTACTGCATTTTTTAAAATAAAAAAATACCTTTTTTAAGAACTCTTTCCCTAATATCAAATCCTATTATGTGGTGTATATACACTGTATCGATATTATCTAAATGTATGTAAATTTATGTGAATATTGCATAAATAGTTATTTAATATATCAACCATGTATAAAATTGTGTATTAGCATGTATTAATATTATATAAATAATGAGTAAATGTGTATAGCTATTGTATAAATTGTATATAAATGTATCGATATTATATAAACTAAAAATTACATAAATACACGACTTTATTATTCAAAATCTTTAATATTCCCTTCCTTTTAGAAAAATTACAAAAATTCTGACTTTTTCTTTCTCTCACCTTATTTTTTATACTTAGTCTGTTAGTCTTTTACTTCAAAGCTATTATTACGCTTAATTTATTATGTAGGAGTCTAATCAATGTCAATCACCATTAATTTCTATTCTTTTCACATTTAATACTTAATTCAAAATTTTTCCTTTTCCGTTTTTCTCTCTTAAATTCGTCCATATGCGCTCACCATTTTCAACAATACATTGTGAAATGAAGTTCACTATTTTTTTTCTTCAATTGCATGATTCAAAAGGAGTCTTTGCCTTCTTTTAGTCTAGATTTGACCCAAAATGTTAGTGAAAGTGGAGAGATTACATCACCTTCAGTAGATCCTTTCAAAGTTAATATTCATAATAGCGGTGGTCATGATATTGATGAAATCATTTATGAAAAAGATGAAGTTTTGAAGGTTGTAGCATCAACATCCAAATTAAGAAGTCGGAAAAAACAGGCAAAAGGGAGAATTAAAGCTCAACCATAGCAAAGGTAAATCAAACCTTTTTTTGGATATTGGTATATCGTTTGTGTTTTTGTGTCAAATTTACACATGAATTCATCTAATATTTTAAAAAATTAAATTATATGTTTTGATACAATCAATATTAGATAAAAACATAGAGCATGTTTGATTCTTCATTTTTTATATTTTGTCGATTTGTTCTATTTTGGAGTGTTTGACAATTGATATGAGTATCAATTTCATAATTTGATACAATGTAGATACTTTCACATTCATAGATCTGAAGCCAACCATCGTTTTGATACTCCAAACTAGGTTATGCTGTTGATTTTTTTTCATAGTGGTATCTGACATAGTGGTATCATTCGATTGTTGATACCTGTAAAGAATCACAAAATTAAGGCTTTTATGATCATAAGTATCAAATCTATGTTTTAGCTGTTAAACCAAGCACACTAACAATACACATGAAATCACTAAAAGACAAGTATCAGAATTACCTATTGTACAAATGAAATTAGGTATCAAAAATTTCTTTTGTTTGAATTCATAATAACATAGTATCAGAACAATAAAATTATATAATGTCAGCTATATAATTGCAAATAATACTATACACAATTTATATAAATCAGGTATCACTAACATAATAATCAAACTAAATTTTGGTAAGAATGGTTCCTTTTAAAGTCGAACTTAAAGTTTCTTTCAAAGTCGACCGGGTAGATGATTGGCCAAGAAGTTCTTTTTAAAGTCGAATTTATTCAAGTAATTGCTCAACAACGAAGCGACAGTTTGTAAGTATATTTCATTGTTCAAACTAGTTCTTTTTAATATTTTTTATTGGTATCAGATTACATTCTTTCAAACATTATAATTGCAGGGATTGTGGAGTATTGATTGCGGCACACGCTGAGTACATCAGTGATGAGATCTCAATCCCAACGTATACGCTAGATACTGAGTACCTTTGGAGGAGATACACCATGCTGCTATGGAAATATGGAACTGGCAAGGCGTGTGATGGATACATTAGTGAAAATGACGATTCACCCAAGCCGAGGAATAGCTCGTTACTCGTGACAGTGATAGGATCGTCAATATTTCTTGATTTCACTTTATGTAAAATCTATTTTATCTTTCTTAGAAACATTTGTCTGCCACTATTAAGGCAAACTATCACTGCTTTTATTTTTTGGTTGTTGCATAGTGACGTTAATGTGTTTTGGTACTTACGCAGTTGTTATTTTAACTTTGAATAGCTATGTTGACCTTTTTTTGATACCTGCTAGTAAATATTTACATGAATTATATAAGTTTTTACTCTTTTTTTTTAGCTTGAGTTTCTTAGCTGTTAGCTTTATATACCTTATTATACTTCTAATTTATATGCAGATTATTGTTATTTGATCACACAAGATAGCTTTTCAATAGTTAAATTTTTTTGTTTGATACCATATATATATATATATATATATATTTATTGGAGTAAATAAGACCATACGCAGAAAATAAATTATTATTACTTTACAGTGCATTCATATACCAAAAAAATGCGTTCATTATCATCAAAATTATTAGAGTAAATAAGACCATACGCAGAAATGATATGAAATGCACACAAAGAATTGAAAGCCCCGAATCAAGGAGCGCAATGCAATGAATAGATACATGAACTCATTCGCAGGAGACTTTTGCATTCTTATATATGAATTTGGATACACACTATTTAACATGTGTAAGTATCTAGGCAACTGTCTGTATCCATCTACTGGCTTACCCCTTAACATATCCAGTGTCCGCTCCTTCGCACGCCAAGCCTTTTGATACGTAATGTCAACTCCGTATGCAGCTTTAACATTGTCGATTATATCATTTGGTGTCTGATTTTTTTTTTTGTGATTTATAATTACACTACTAACAAACGACAATGTTAGTTGCCTCTTTCCCTCATCATACATATATGAGTATCATTTAAGTATCTTATTTTGAAGATTTCTGTATTCTTCCGACATGATGGCTTCATGCTCCAAGAACAATAGTCAAAAAAATATTTTAATACATAGCCGCAACAATTGGTAGAACAGTGGAAGCTTTAAAAAATTACATAACTTACTTACTAACGAACTTACAATCAAACATAAATCTTAAATCTGTTCATTCTTTGATACCCCAAAGATTTGAACCATTGTTATATAAAATTAACAGTTAGCATAATTTCGTACCTTTTCTGATAATATATTCTAAGTTTGAAGCTAAAACCCTTGTGCACCTTATACCTCCCCACAATATCAATTAGATTGGCTTTGTCCTTGTACATATTTTCACCTTCACATCAACATTTGTTGAGTCACAAATTACGTTTGATATGTTGATTTCAGACACGTAACAAGTAATCATACAATCTGATTCGATCATGCCAGTTGATGCATCGAATGTCGAAGTCTCAAAAGCCTCTAAACCACTGGTATCTATGTATAATGGATACATTCCAAACCCAGATTAATTCAATTTGCTTTATTCATTCGTCGATTCCTAACTCAGTCGGAATCGTAGGCCTGAGATTAACAAAGGAGATATTCTCGCCTACAACAATTCCATCACTTTTATATCGACTATTCACTATATCAGATTCCTAGATTTCGCTGTGACGGATCAAGTATACATAATGTCTGATTCCCAGATACCTGAATGTCGAATCAATATAGAGACATTAATCTTCTATGTTTTTTTTCTTCCATTGAGGAAACAAGAAACTATAAATTCAACGATAATGTTCAATGTTTTTTCGTAATTTTTTTAAACCTAACAGTCTGTAACACTTTTTATGGGAGTGATTTTAAACAGCCCCAACATTTAGCGTTAATCAAAGATTACCTTTTAATTGCCAGTTTTTTCATTTTTAACGTAACAACTTAAAACTCAATTGATGGTATCAAGACTAATTTTAGGTATCATCAAACGCAGAAAAAGTTAGAATTTTCAGTAATTTATGAAAGAGTGGGGAATATTAGGAATTATGCCTTTACAGTTTTTCATTTATATAATTTATACTTATATAAATAGGTATGGAATGTATCGACACTACATAAATGGTGCATAATGATGTCTCAATATTGTATAAATGATTATGTAATGTATCGATGTCGATATTTATTTGATCATCATATATTTCTACCTTATAAAAATAAAAGAATAAACAAGAAATAATAAAATGACCAAAAAAGTTTCAGAAGAAAGGTGAAACAATTAAAAAAGATTTTTTTTTTTAAAAAAAGAGCAAATAAAAACTTTTAACATTGGCATTTTTCAAAAAAATTATGTAATGGATAAAAAAAAAGATTAATTTACCCACCACCTAAAAAGTAAAAAAAGAAAAAAGAGGAAAAAAGGAAGAACTGGCGACGAAATAAGGAAAAGGGGGGAAAAAAGGAAGAAGGAGCTAACGTGGAAAAGGCCAAATGACCAATACATAATCAAATTGTAAAATAAATAACCCAGACTATTGAATTTGGCCATTTTGTGTAACAAGAAAATATTGAGCTATTTTTTGTGTAAATAATTTTTTCAATGGTCCATGTGTGTAATTATCCTATTTTTTAATATAAGTTAGATAATTTTATATTTATGAAATTTTACGATTAAAAATTTATTTTTGATAGAGAAAATATTTTAAAATGCGTTTAAACTAAGTAAATATGAAAAACTTGGAAAGAATTTTAAAAATATTTTCTTCAATACGGAAGAGACCTTGAATGTGTTATCATTTTTCCCAAGAGCAACATAGAGTGGAAATGAATTGTTTAGGCAAGAATTGACCCTTGGATAAGTTTCAATCACTCTTTGTTCGGATTCTCCTGCAACAACAAGGGTAAAGATATGGAATAATTTCTTGAAATCATTAAGAAAATTCTCTGTTACTGCTATTGAAACACGGGGATTGGGATTTGGTACTTGGCACTGTGGTTTCTTGCAAAATCTAGCTTGAAATGGGTTCTACCTTGTTGATGACTGCAGTCTCTCCAGCCATGAAAAGCAAACCTTGTCGTTTCATCAGTTTATCGCATTATCCACCATTGATGCGTGCTAGCTGCCGTTATTCTCGTCCCCTAAGTACCCTTTTGTGCTGTAATAGTCAGGCTGATGATGATATGAATGCCCTCTTTCAGGTGCATTTCCTCTTTAAGTTTCAACTACTCCCTTTTTGTGTGTGTTTTCCTAATTAAAACTCTAGCAATGTGATCTTGCATAAATTAGTAGACAGTTTAGGTATGTTAGTAGGCAGCATCTCACGGGTCTTCAAAGAGTAAAGTTCCTGTGGGCAAAAGAATGCATTGCATGGATACAGGAGTGGTGTTAAATGGGCAATGTGTTCCATCACATTAAAGTACTAGAAGGAAATAGGCTCTAATAGTTCAAATAGAGCGGAATGGATATAGAGGATTCATTTAACTTACCGGAAATACTTACAGGTTGAGATGGAATTGTTTAGTTGATTATGTCTAAAGTTCTAATAGTTTCAACCTTTCCCCCCTTTTAGGATTGGTAATGGTGGGAGCAGGTTTCAACTTGGGTTTCAACTTGTAGGCTCCTTATCATTACCAGGATATTTAACACTCACTTGTGGGGGCACATAATGTGATACTTGTTAGAACGTAGAAGTTAGGGTTAGGATGGCTGTTGAGAATGTTTGAGATAATGTGCTTATGTGAAGATCCTAGAAAGTGGGGAGGGAAGGGAATAAGATCATGTAGTTTACAAGTCAGCTAGATTTAGAACTTTAATGGTTCAGGGAGAAATCATTCATTTAACTACTCTCAAAACTGATGCAAGTTAGCCTCTCTATAAGGTATTCTCGGATGATCATATCCATATAGGCTTACAAAGTTTGGATTAAGATTTAGTGTTATTGGGTAATACTTACGTAAGACCAGTGTTTGACAAGAGTGTTTTGGTTTGGTTAGAATTGTATGTTAGTCTAGAAATAAGTGTGACATTTTGAGAATTCCCAATTTTAAGAACCCTTTATTCGTCCCTAAAGATGGATTGATTGAATATGACTGACCCAAATGGAGCAGAATGGAGGTGTTGTAGTAGTAGTTGTTATTGTACTAGCATTACTTGTTGCAGGGCTTTTCATTGTCAAAATAAAAAGTAGTGACATTAAAACTTGGAAACACGGTGGAGTACTTAAGATTTTTTATATGTCCTATGAGTTTATAGCTCTGGCTTCCTATCTACCCTCATGAGAAACTGAACTTTTCCTATATCAAACACAAAAGTCTACAAGAAAGTTAATAATGGGAGATTAGGAATAAAAAATAAACATGGGATAATGTGTGCCAAAAATGGGAGAATAAAGAGGTCATAGGTTCAAGCAGCACGCTATGTAAAGCGAAGCTTGGTATTTAAGTGGAGAAGGGTAGAGGGGCGGGTCCATTTATTCGCCGAATTTTAGAAAGCTATGGTTGGTCCAAGGCAGGCCACACACGGATTTCTCGGTTATCAAAAAAAAAAAAAAGGGAGAAGAAAGCTGAAGATGAGGCACAAGAACTCAAAAATTAGATGAAGTATGATCCCAGGCTGCATATGGTGGACTATCTAAAGGAATTCAAGGAGATATAGCTTAATTGTATTCTACTTTTGCATTTTTGGTGTATACAGGATTACTATTGAAGAATGACAAAAGTCCAACATTGGTGGTTAATGAAATGGGTGGACTTCTCATAAGGATTGGGCAATCCTCCTTTCTTTGAGCTAGCTTTTAGGGCGTGAGTTAGGCCCAAGACCTAGTTTTACATGGTATCAGAGTAGGATCCATCTCACCTAATGCTGGGCCCCAAAAAATTAAAAATTGCTCATGTACTAGATGCTAAGCTATGGGCGTGAGGTGGGGTGTCGAAGAATGACAAAAATCCCACATTTGTGGTTAGTGAGATCGGTGGACTCCGTATAAGGCTTGGGCAATCCTACTCCCTTTGAGCTAGCTTTTGGGGTGTGAGCTAGGTCCAATATCTAATTTTACAATTACATATATGACTCTGAGACTCTATTACAGTTCTTAGAGTCTCTATAGCTATAGTAGAACTTTTGTGTAGATTAGCTTTCTTTCTTTGTAACTATGGCCTCTACAGGCTCTTTTGATATCAATACAAATCTGTTGCCATGTCAATTTTTTTAAAATATAAGAAAAGGGGAGAAAAATAAAATGAGGTAATTGCTTATTCACGAATGGACTTTTCAGCCTGTTTTGAAAAACTCTTGAGGTAAAATTTGCTGTATACATGAAGTAAAATATCACTTGCTTCAAGGAGTGTTGCAGAAGAACCATCTTACCACCCTTAGTTATTAGTAGTCTATGGCTTTTTCGTTTATGTTTCAGTTCTACAGTGATATGTACATTACAGCTGTGAGTTTTTTGTACATTCTTTGTAATTTTATGCCCAAACAAACGGTAGGATAACTGGGATTCGAGAGTCATTTAGCATATTGTGATTTTGATCTCTTGCGCCAGTTGTACTATTGAAATATTTGCTTTTTGGTATAGAAGATCATGCTTTAAGATGGAAGTAAAATGGTTTATTTTTCTTTTCTTCTTTTTGCAGATTTTTCCATGTGACTTACGGGACACACTTTTGAGTGACCCCAGGCAAGATCAACTAGTAGAGGTATCTATTTCTAAAGATGGAACATCTCCATCATAATCGTCAACAATACTTTCTTCGACAAAGGGATGGAATATGTGTTTTTTCACCAGATTTCTCCTTGATGGTTTTAGCTTCTCTTGCTGTATCTCTTAAAAAGCAATATGTGATGTTTGCCTTAAATCTTTCTGTCAGCTGATTAGCTTTTCTTGATCTGCTAGCGTTATAGTTTACCAGCTTAAATGTGCCTACAAAAGACGGCATCCTTTGTTTTGCTAATATTCTGGTGTCAAAGAGGTCTCTTGCTGGAAAAATATGATCAGTGTTCTGGAAATTGTCATTTTGGGAATTTGATTAAATTTATCTGCTTACTACAAGCATGTTTCAGTAGATATGCTTTTCACGAAATGACAGGATGGGTTTCATATTATCATATAGGTTACCAGTAATGTTTGTGGCTCGATAATTAGTTGAGATTCATATTAGCTCATAGGTTATCAGTGATGCTTATGCATGATAATTATTATGTTTTGTTTATTATTATGCTTTGATGATTACTATACTGATCTCGGATGGAGCCAAAGATTCACTATTTTTTGGCTTTGGGGTATAATGGAATAAAGCAAAATGGCTCTTTAAACT
>JAABOM020000084.1:1129550-1193236 GCA_011800125.2 Solanum clarkiae
ACTTTCGACGCTCATCATGGGTCATCCGGAAATAGTCGCGCTATGTTTTTAAACATAGAGGTCAGGCTGCGTACATCGACCCCCCCTTACCCCGCAATGTTGTTGATGATTACTGTACTGATCAAAACAATATTATGTTATGTTTGTAGGTGATTTTAGATTTAGGCTGTTTGCCACAAGCACACTACATAGATGATTTTGGCAGGCGTTACCTTCGAAACACTGAGGTAAACACTAAAGGTATTTAAATTACCCTACTTTATGAAAATATTGAAGTATTTATTGTCATGATAATGAGTAGTGCACTTCTTGCTTAGAAGCACCAGAAACTTATTGTAGTTTACTGGGAAGTGAAAAGAGATGAGGGAAGAAAATGGTGGTCTTGAACCTGGCTACTGAATTGGTTCTCTATGGATGTTAGAATGATTCTAAGATGTCTTTTCCTGTAAGAAATACAAAGAAACTAGAAGATTCTCAAAAGAGCTTAGCCATATCTGATTTCTTTACTCTGAATTGTCTTTCGTTGAAGGTATATAAAGAACAACAACTAGACACCAGAAGATTATTTGAAGAGCTTAGTTATATCTGCTTCTTCTTCTTTTTTTTTTTTTTTTTTTTTTTGAAATGTAAAGTTATTTGTTTTTCTGTTAAGCAGGTCTCAATGGAAGAAATACAATGTGTCCTCAAGGCAATTGGACAATTTGGAGGAGATAATAGAGCTGGTATTGAGGGTACTTTGCATCGCATTTCCGCGATTAGGAATAGAAAGGGCGAAGTCATTGGTTTGACTTGCCGCGTTGGCAGGGCCAGAGGACAGATTGACATGGTGCGGGATCTGCTTGATTTTGGTGAAAGCATCTTGTTTGTTGGACGGTAAGTGAGTTAAATATAGATGTAAACCATGTCTGACCAGTGAAGAGCATGGTGCAACAAAAATGTTAATTACTGAGAAGCAACTTATGGTCAACTGGGAATCTGCAGGATTTGTTAGCTAAAACTCATAAGAAATCATAGCCAATTGTTTATATGAGGGTTTGAAAGGTGGATGCACCATGAACACTATCATTGTCATTATAAACTCTGCATTGTGCCTTAAAGATCCCCAGTTTGTTCTGGATGTCAATCCTACGGTTGCTTCTTTTACCATATTTAATCCTAAGGTTGCTTCATTTACCGTATTTAATTGCATGATCACCTCATCAAAAATCTTAAACTGTTAGATAGAACACACTTTAGTTTACATAATTATGTTTTCGACAAGTCACTTACATGTGGGCCAACTTGTTTCCATCGGTCAAGTACATGGAAATTCTTTTTCTTAGTGGGTGGCAGTGAGACTTGAACCAGGACCTCTGTCTATCTAATACCTCGGTGAATCATGTACTATGCCCCTATAAGGATCAAAAGTAGTCAAAGCTATAATTGTGCATACCTCTAAAGAACTCAAACATGATAACGGGATGATCATCTGGTATGATGACAATGCTTCAATTGTTATTGATCAAGAAGGAAACAACCTTTTCAAGTGTGATTTCTATAATATGTCTGGCCGTGCCTAAGGGCATATCAGTTGAAGTGGACTCTTCTTTTGATCAATCAACCCCTTTTTCTGAACAAGTGTAAAAGTTTAAACCGTTAGATGGGACACACTTTATTTACTTAAATATGTCTTTACATTTGTTGCAAACCTGAAATAAATATACGATTATGGCTCTTCTCTTACAACTTAGGTTTTTATTTGAGGTGATAGCACATTTTAGTGCGGAAAAGAGTAGCTGGAAGTCTTGGATTCAAGTCTTGCTTCCACCATTTTTAGAAAAGGATTTCACGAGCTTGTCCCTGCATAAGAGGGTGTGTTGCGGACCTAAGAGAAATAAATTACGTGTCCCTTCTCCGGTAGTATAAATTTAGCTAGGTAAGGTGATTACACCTTTCAAATACCCAATAAAACTCCACTATATTCAGCCTCCATTTCCACGGCTAACAAGATATTGAGATGATTTAGCAAGTGCATGCCATGTTATTTTTTTCAGCAGTTTTTTTTTGATGGCCTGTAATTTTGTCAATGGATGTGAATTGGATATGACAATTAGTTGAATCCAAGCAGCATATCGGCAATCCTATCTGATTAAAGATAATGAGTTAGCTTGTAGTCATTTGTAACTTTTGTCTAATCTAGGAAGCATAGTTGTGTTTGGGATTAAATAAGAGGCTATGCTTGCAGTGCTCTCTTTTCCCCCGTCCCCTCTTTTTTGTTTGGCACAATATCACCCATGGTGCTTAATTTCCCTCATCATGCTGGATATGAGCTCAAGTGGAACCATTGAACTTCTCGTGGCCCAATTTTTTCTAATGTGTTCTACTAAGCTGATAACCATCAAGCTTTATCAGTTATCGCAATTGACTAGACCTTGCTATCCTGTCAAGTTCTTCTCTCTCTTTCTGATTTGGCTCTCTTTAATTTAACAGACCTGGTGTTGGTAAAACTACAGTTGTGCGAGAGATATCTCGTGTCTTGTCAGATGAACTTCATAAAAGAGTGGTTTGTTAACTAACTGCTGCAATTCACTTTATGGTTTCACTGTCCTGCTTTTGTTACTCAAATTTAATTTACTTATTTCTTTACTGTGCTGCTAATGAAAGAAATTTTCACAGCTTAGAGATCATTGTGGTAGGTTATTGTTGACACAAGCGATGAAATAGGAGGTGATGGGGATATCCCACACCCAGCAATAGGGGGGGCAAGAAGATTGCAGGTTCCAAACCCATCGATGCAGCATCAGGTTATGATTGAGGCTGTGGAGAACCACATGCCTGAGGTGATCATTGTTGATGAGATTGGCACTGAATCTGAAGTTCATGCTTGTTGTACAATTGCTGAGAGAGGTGTTATGCTTATTGGTACAGCTCATGGCGAGCAGCTAGAGAATATAATTAAGAATCCTACTCTGTGTGATCTGGTATGTATAGAACACCTAATGATTTCCTTAATGAGGAACCCCTCTTTTTTCTTACTGTCATGCTAGTCCATATCAGCATCATTTGAATGTATCCTTAAAACATCTCTTTATATCTGCTTTTTAGTGGCTAATGGTAATCAAACATTACTTCTGCTTCTCTTTGATTTAAAGATAGAACTAAAAAGTTTTTGAGTCATTCAGATTCGGTATAAGACTTCCATTTCAACTGCTAGATCTTGTGTGTGCGTTTTTTCCTTGTGATAAATGAAGTTTCAGTATTCCATTAGACAAGGCACAAAGGGTGTGCTAGTCCTTCATCAAAGATAACAGCAAATCAACATAAACTCCAAGGTGATAAACGATTAACTACTTAGCCATCAATTCAAAGGAACCACCGAAAATAGCATATCCAAACTGTAAGAAAGCCTATGGATGCTACAATTGCAGAATTTGCACCCTATTTGCTGGAATAATGACTACAACCACAACAATGTGAACATACCGGTGTAATCCCACAAGTGCTGTCTTGGTAGGGTAGGATGTACGCAAACCTTACTTCTACCTCTGTGAATTAGAGACATCGTTTTCGATAGTCCCTCAGCTCAAAAGGAATGTCATCAAAGCAGGATTGCAAGAAAAACAGAACAATCAAATAGCACGATACAAGGCAAATGTAGTGATAAAATAGTACCACACATAGAAGAATAGAAGATTACGCAATTACTAAATACTATTATTACCAATAATAATAAGGAGGCTAGCCCATTACTCTCCCCAAAAAAGTGCGACAACACCCAACTACCTAGTATCCTTCTACCCTAATCCTTGACCTCCATATCTTCGTATCTAGGGTCAGGTCCTCAGTAAGCTGGAGTGTGCTAAGTCATGTCTAATCACCTCCCCCCAATTCTTTGTCGTCCTACGTTTGCCTCTCTTAACTCCTGCTACAACCAACTTCTCACACCTCTTCACATGCCTAAACCACCTCAGTCTCCCTTCCCTCATCTTGTCCGCTACGGAGGCCATTCTCACCTTGTCCCGAATAACATCATTCCTAATCATATCTCTCCGAGTGCACCAATACAATCATCTGAGCATTCTCATCTTTACTACCTTCATTGTTTGGACATGAGCTTTCTTGACTGACCAACATTCTACCCCGTACAACAATGTTGGTCTAACCACCACTATAGAACTCACATTTATGTCTTGGCGATACATTCTTATCGCAAAGTACTCCAGAGGCGAGCCTGTTGTGCACCCCACAATTATACGGTGTGTGGCATCATCATGATTCTTCCTATCGTCTTGGATTAAAGACCGAAGGTACTTGAAACTTCTTGCCTTGGGTATGGCTTGTGTATCAATCTTCACTTCCATCTCTGCCTCATGAGTTGCATCACTGTACTTGCACAAGGTACTCTATTTTAGTCCTGCTTAACCCAAAACCTTTAGACTCCAGGGTTTGTATCCAAATTCTGTTGGGATAGTGACCATCTATTGAATCTGTACATGTGAAGATTATCCAGAAAGATTCAAAATATCATCATCTGCAACATATAATTGTTCGCTGCATAAAAAATAAAATGTTTAATAAACCAATCTAAGTATACTATAATGGTCATCTTCTCTGCCTGGCTGGTTTCTCTTCAGTTCCAGCCACAAGTATCGGAAAGACACTGTGGAATTACTTTTTGTAATTTCTTCTCTCTTGTTAAAGCCCAGTTTCCATGCCTGTTGTAACTCTTTTAAGTGATGATAGCTCACCGAATTAACTACCCAACCAATGAACATCAGAAATTTACAAGAAGCATAATCAAAATGCCACGAATTGTCTCCTTTGCCTTCTAATTGAAGAGACACCCATTCACATATATCTATTTCCTCTTATGGATGTTCTCACTAGTCAATAGGGATAACTACGTAGCTTTTGCACATATGCTCTTCTATATTATTCCTCAAGGAAGTTCTCTGTTGTCAGATTGCTAAGGGCCTGAAAATGTTCCCTGTCAAAGGTATGAATTGTGCTGAACAAAATCAGGACCTTCCTATGGGGAGGTGATAGCCAAAGTCACAATTGTTTTTTGAGATGGTAAAGTCACAAATTTCTCAAAGGTGACTTGGGGGTGAGAGCCTAGCATGCTGATAAAATTGGTGTGGAGATATTGTTCACGTCAACCTGGGCTCTGGAACAATGTGATCAAGGCAAAATGTGGTGGACTGGATAACCAGTGTACTAAAACACCTAGGTTCCCTCATGGTGTAGGACATGGCAGTATAAAAGCACATTTTGGAATTAGTTCTCTCAAAAGATCAGCTTTAAAGCTTAAGCTGGAAATGAAACTCACATCAGGTTTTGGAAGGACAAATGGCTGGATAATGCCTCACTGAAGGAGGTTCATTCAAATCTTTTCCAGATAGTCACCAATCCAGATTCAACTATTTCTGAGGACAAAAATGGCAGCACTTGGGCCCCAAATCTGAGAAGGAACGTAGATGACTGAAAGTTGGAAGATCTTCTTGACATGCTGGGAAAATTAAGATATTACAACACTAGATTTGCTTCTCCGGACGCGGAAGATAGACTTGCCTGGATGAAACGAAAAGGGGTTTGGGGGGTTATACAACTGTAAAGCTGGCTACTCCTACCTCTTTGCACAGATCAATTTACAGAGTTTTGACTTGGAAACTGACCTGGAAGACCAATCTGCCAACAAAGATGATATATTTGGCTGGATAGCCTAAATGAAGCTTGCCTAACCCAGGACAACCTTAACAGAAGAAGCATACAGTTACGAAACAGATGCTACATGTGCTCCAACAACTCATAGAGTATCAGCCACCTGTTTCTTCATTGTGCATTTGATAATGATCTATGGAACATGTTCCATTTGGGTTTAGGACTCAATTGGGTCATGCCTCTTAAGGTAAAAGATGCCTATGAAAGCTGGTGCTCATGGAAAGATGACAGAACTATCAAGAAGATCTGGATAATGATCCCTGCTACTATTTTTCTGTGTGTTTGGACAGAAAGAAACCACAAATGTTCTGATGGAATTTTAACTCCAAACAACTCCCTTAAATCTAGTTGTCTTCTTAACTCATTTTGCTGGAACAATCTAATCCTGAAATTAGTGCTGATCAGTGATACATATATCTCAGATTAGTTGGTTAATCCAATTGGTTAGTCTGTTAGAGTTAGTTAGAATCAATAACAAAATTTGGATTCCAATGGTACACTTGTCAATCCTTATGAATGGTTGTATTCAAGTCTTTCATGAATAAAAAGTATTACAATTTCCCTGTTCCTCTTCTACTTCTTCTTCTTCAAGTCTTCTTTCCCCTCCATTATTTAATCTGTTAACCTTGGGCTAGAGTTCCTGGGCAGCTTCTGAACTCTTGGATTTCACTCAGTCCCTCCTATTCTGCTGTCAGTGTTATCAGAGCCTTATGGTTCTTGGACCATAGGAGAATGTCAACACTTGTAAGTCATTTCGTCAACATTGAATTTGAACTTCAAAATATGGAAGAATGCTTGAAACATACACTTGAATTTTTGGATAGATGGAGCTTGAAACAGTGACAGAAGGAACTGTCTCAACCACAATTTGATGAATATGCTGAGAATTCTTCTCTGGATACAAATTCTTAAGCAACAAAATCTGAAGTTCTCAAAGACATGTTTACTTGCCACACTTTTTATGGAAAATGAAGGTGATTTTACTCTATTTGGAAGAGGTGTAGCCACTCCTTACATGTTCGATCAAATGCCTGAGAGAAATAGGATGGAAAGGAATAATGTGATATCTGATTTTGTACCTTTGGTTTCTTGGTACCCTATTCTGGTTGGTTATTTTTAATGCGAATTTCTTGTAATGTTTACCTGTTGGAATATGAGATTGTGATTTTGGATAATGAGAAGGAGAAGCATGATGGAGTTGGTGAAAAGTAATGGGAATTGGATAAGCTTGTTGATGATAAAGACCAATATCAATTATCTGAACTCAAATCTGATCAAACTAAATGAAATTAACAACAGAACTTGTGTTGTTTATTCAGGAGATGCTTGGGAGGAAGTGCTCTTATGGCAAGCTCGTTCTGATAAAATTCTTTCCAGGGTTATGATGTCCTGCAATTTATGGTTAAACTTGGAGAGTGATAAGAAGACCTGCCCATGTGAAGAGGTTGTGAAATCAGTCTTTCTGATAACCAACGAAAGACCAATACTAATTGCAGAAGAAATAGCAAAAGTGTGGATTGATGGTTTTCTATCATTGGTAACAATGGTATCAGATCTGTGGGATGAGGTTATGCATGTGACTGAATTCAACAACACTCTGTATGATGAGCATTCTTTTAAATTGATGGGAGAAAAGCTAGAGAAACTTGAGTTAGATGAGTATGGAGCATTGGAGTTGAATTACTTGCAGGAAAAATTCACTTAGAAATGGTTGTAGATTACAAGGTAATAAAACTTGATGGACAACATGTCATGGAGATTAAAAGGGCTTTGGTAGTTCTCTCTGATGAAGTCCTCCTACTTTCGGAGGGAAGCTTACTTGGGAGTTCTTTAATGTTCTCAAAAACCTGGCTTCCCCATTTTGATCTTTGTGGACAAGGATCTTTTGCAGATGGGAGTATTGATAAACATATTTCAGATTAATTAATTGGTCTGTCTATTAGATTGAGTTAGAATCAATAACAGAATTTGGATTCCAGTGGTACCCTAGTCGATCCCTATAAATAGTTGTATTCAAGTCTTCACATTCATGAATGAAAAGTATTACAAGTTCCTATTCTGCTGCTGCTTCCTCAACTCTTCTTTCCCCTCCATTTATGTGAGGTGTTATCCTTGAGTTCCTCTATAGAGTTGATGAATTCACGGAGTTCACTCGATCCTTGCAATTCTGTTATCAATCAGTTTTTGGACTTTGTTAGCTCCTAATCTCTAGCATAGAAATGAGGTATTAGAGCTAACATGTTTATTCTTGCACTCATGTTTGTACTACTGCATCTTCTTGATTCCTTTTAATGAAACATCTCCCTTCTTAAAGTAAGACAAAGATGCCACTGGCAGAAGCTCTCTATACCAAAGTATCCAGTACTCCAATCTCAAACTCGACAAGTGCATGAATTGGTGCAAAGAAATTCTAATGTTTAGCTCAGAATCTTGTGTTCTCATTACACCAATCAAAAGAAAAAAAAAAAACATTGGGTTCTCGCTACTGCAGGATTTAAAACAATTGGCCACTTTACAACCTCAAAGAGGCATGGACTGTGGTATGCTTCTGAGAAACTAGAGCATGAACTGGGTACATATTATTAATAGTCCTTTGCTCAGTTGATCTTCCACCAAAACAATCTTCTAACCGCTCACCCTAGAACTGGACAATAGGTAAAAAAATTTCCCATCCATGTATTATTCTCCTCAACAAACTGCCACCCATGAGGTTCTCCAACTCCACTTGAAGTTTAGTCCTCCTCGGAAATACGCAACTTACATTGTGTCAATGCACTTTCCTCTCTGCTGGATGCCCAAAATCTCAGTTTATTCCTTTTTTTCCTGGTTTATTCTTGGAACTTGATATTCCCAACCCTCTTTTTCTAGAGGGGTACGAATCGTTCCCCAACTTATTAAAATGGTCTTTCATCCTTCTCACAACAGCCACCGAAACAGAAAATTAGTGTCTTTTGTAGCTTTTCATTCAAGCATACATTCTTGGCTCTTGAGCAGATACTTCTCAGACAGTTTCTCTGGGTTTTGTCGTCATCCTAAGTGGTCATCAGACTTAGTATTACTAAACATAGGTTTCATTTTCTGGTTTGAGGGGGGAGAGGGTGTGATTCCATCTCTAGTCATTTATTTTTCTGATAGCCTGTTTAAGCGACTCCAGGCACTTTGCTCTAAAACAAGTTCATCAGCTCCTCTTTATATTTATTTCAAGTTCTTTTCATTGATTTCCTGACACCAGAAATTTATAGGAAATATAAATGATTTATGTTGATTTAGAATTGGCATAAAAATGTATAGAACTAACAATTACAGTTTCTGGATAATATAGTGGACTTTAAATTGGATTTGAACTTTAAGAAAAACTTTATCGTTACCTATAGTTTAGGATTTAGCTTTTGTTTTCTTCTGTTCATAGGCTTACTAGCAAAAGGACATTGGAGTTTGAATGACTACAGATCTGTGTTACCAAAAGTGAAAACCAATAAAAAAACTGTAAGGTCCATTGGGGCTTTAAGTGCAAATAAAGTGTGTGCTTTAATGAAAAAGGCGCGAATGGAGAAAAGAACACAAATATATATGTTTAATCTAAGACTAATAGTAATAAGTGAAAATAGTTACAGGGAAGCTGGTTGATGGACATCAAATGACATTCTTGAAAGGAAGGCAATATGAATATTCAGATGAGGAGGTTCAAAAAAAAGATTATCTTAATCTTGAATCTGTCAATCAACATTAAATATCTGAACTACAACTAACTTAAGCTAAAATATAGGCAACTATCTGTTAAAATTAAGCTAAAGTGTAGGAAACCATCTGCCCACACGATGGGAACTAATAACTACTCCTAGATATGCTCCTAAGCATTAGGAAACTTATTCAAAGTACAGTAAAATAGTAACAAGAGATAAATACTACTCCTAGATATTCCCCAAAGCATTAGGAAACTTATTCAAAGTACAGTAAAATTGTAACAAGAAATAAATAAAATAATGTCCTATGATTTAGTGAAAAATAGACAGAAGATAAGATAGTTAATACACCCCCCTCAAGTTAGACATGGTGGAACAATGCCTAACTTGGAATGCCATCTAGCAAAGACTGACTTAGGTAGTGGCTTGGTGAAGGTATCAACAAGTTGATCACAAGCATGAGTATAAGTAACATGAACTCGATGAGCTTGAACCTGGTCACAAACATATGCAAAATCTACGGCATATGTTTCATATGTGTATGAAACACTGGGTTGTGAGATAAATAAGTAACTCCAACATTGTCACACTAGATTGTTGGTGTCTTCGAAATGGTGACAACAACTCATGAAGTAAGTTTTGCACCCAAGTGAGCTCTGCAAGTGCATTGGTGATTGATTGTACTCTGCCTCGGTGGATGAGTGAGCCACAACATGTTGCTTTTTTGATGACCAACTGACTGGATTTCCTCCAAAGAAAAGGATGTAACTTGATGTGGAGATTCTGTTATTTGGGTCGCCAGCCCAATCCGCATCAGCATACATATACAAATTAGAGTCAGAGTTGCAAAGTATGCGAAGTCCTAAACTCGCTGTTTCTTTGAGATACCATAGTATTCTTTTAACCGCTTTCCAATGTTCATCAGTCGAAGCATGCATAAATTGTGACAATTTGTTGACTGCATAAGAAATGTCAGGCCGAGTGAGGGACAAATACTGAAGTTTGCCAAGGGTGCGTCGGTAGCGTGTGGCATCAGCAGGCGGAGAACCATCAGCTACTTGAAGTAGTACACTGAAACACATAGGAGTAGAAACACCTTTACAATTGTCTATATCCAGTTCGGAAAGAGTATCCAAAATGTATTTTGATTGAGAAAGAATGAGACCTTTCAGTACTTGCTTAACATCAACACCCAAGAAATAGTGCAGAAAGCCAAGATCCTTCAACGAAAAATGTGCGGCCAAGGAACTGATGAAAAATTTAATTACCTGCGAATGGTTTCCAGTGATGATGATGTCGTCAACATAGCCAAGCAAATAAACAGTTACAGCCAGATACTTCCATACAAATAAAGAGGTGTCAGATTTTGTTCTGACAAAGCGGATTTTCAGCAGATGTTCACACAAAGCATTATACCAAGGCCGGGTGGCTTGTTTGAGGCTATAAATAGCCTTCTTCAGTTTGCAAACATGTGTTGGAAATTGTGGATGCAATGGTAGGATCGACCGATGCCCTGAGAGAACCAAATCTGATAATTGGGATTTGGTACAGTAAGATTATTTTGAGTAGTAGTAGGTGATGGAGCAATTCTGGTTCCATCAAGATATCCTATGAGTTGATGCCCATTTAGCAGCAATTTGTGCTTTCCATGTTGAAAAATTGAGGTTACCTCGTGGTTTAAGAGGTAACTGAGCAGCAGGATTAAATTGTACCACATGAGTGGTGGCAAAAACTGTTGAGCTGCTGGCAGCAGTAGCATCAGTAACTGGAGCAGCCATGGATGAGAAAGCTATAACAAAATGAAATGGATCTAACTCGGTTGAGCTTCTAGTGCTCTGATACGATATGAATATTCAGATGAGGAGGTTCAAAAAAAAGATTATCTTATTGAATCGGTCAACCTACATTAAGTATCTGAACTACAACCAACTTAAGCTAAACTATAGGCAACTATCTCCTAAACTTTAAAGTGTAGGCAACTATCTGCCCACACAATGGGAACTAATAACTACTCCTAGATATGCTCCAAAGTATTAGGAGACTTATTCAAGCTACAGTAAAATCGTAACAAGAGATAAATAAAATAATGTCCTATGATTTAGTGAAAATAGACAGAAGATAAGATAGTTAATAGGAAAATCATGGATGCTGCTGTGTTAGCTAATGAAATGGTTGACTATAGAGTACAACAGAACAAGTACGACGTCCTATGCAAGCTAGATATTGAAAAGGCTTATGATCATGTTAATTGGAATTTCTGGCTAAAAATTATGAAAGATGGGCTTTGGAGACAAATGAATTTGCTGGATAAAGTTTTGCATCTCAAATATAAGATTCTCACTCATTATAAATGGGAAGCCTGAAGGATTTTTTCAATTCCATAGAGGTCTTAGAGATCCTATGTCGCTTTTTCTGTCCCTATTGACTATGGAGGGTCTGAACCACATGTTCAGAACAGCAAAGATAAGTGGTTGGGTAAAAGGATTCAGTGCTCGGATAGGGGGAGTTGATGATCTGGAAATCACACATCTTTTCTATGCAGATGATGCTCTGTTTTTTTGTGAAGCAGAACTGGCACAAACCAGACACTTAAGAGCAATCCTTACAATATTTGAGGACATTTCAGGGCTTCATTAGCTGGTCGAAAATTTTCCTCTTCCCAAATGATCAAGTAGACAATTTACAAGTCTAGCTGAGAATCTGGCCAGATTGCCTCTCTGCCTACAAAGTACCTGGGTTTGACTCTGGGGACCAAAAACAAGGAGTTGGAAGTATGGAGTGAGTGATGGAGAGAAGTGAAAACAGACTCTCAAGATGGAAAAGTCAGTACGCATCACTGGGGGGTCGGTTGACTCTAATCAAGTCAGTTTTAGATGGACTACCTACCTACATGATGAGTCTATTTCCAATACCCAAGAGCACTGAGAAGAGAACCAACAAAATGAGAAGATCCTTCATTGGCAAGGGAACAAAGAAAAGACAGGCTACAACCTGGTGAAATGGGAGGTACTCACTTTGAGCAGAAAAAAAGGTGGCCTTGGCATGAGAAATCTTAGTATCCAGAATAATTGCTTGCTACAGAAATGGCTATGGAGATTTCGTACTGAAGATAGAGCCCTATGGAGAAGATTCATAACAGGGAAATATGGCTTGGTTAGCCAATGGACTACTGAGAAGGAGATGGGATCGTTTGGATGCAGTGTGTGGAAGACCATTGGAAGGTTGTGGCCGCAGTTCAATAACAATATGTATATTAGTGTGGGCAATGGCCTGAAAACAGATTTCTGGAATGAATTTGGAAAGGGGATGACAGCCTGAGGAACTTATTCCCAAATCTTTACACCTTGAGCTTACAAAGATCTGCTACTGTTGCACAAGTATGGAGCTAATAAGCGTGGAACATAGTGTTCTGGAGGACCCTCATGAATGATTGGGAAATTGAGAATATGGCCAGGCTACTAGAGGTGCTAAACACTTATGCTCAAGATATTGAGGATATGTTGCTCAAGTAAGTAGCATGTTTTTGCCTAGTTGGTCAGAAGAAAAGCTTGCCTTACCCATGAGGCAATAGAAAAAAGGGGATGCAGTTATGCTCAAGATGCTTTATATTTGAGCATAAAGCAGAAGTAAATAATCATTGTTCATTCACTGTGAAACAGCTTCAAAATTGTGGTAACATGTTTTTGTGTATACTAGGGGTTAGCTGGGTGATGCGAAAGACAGCCATGGAGCTCCTTAATAGCTGGACAATTGACAGTACAGGGAAAAGTGAAGACTAGTGGAAGACTATCCAAGCATGTATGCGGTGGACTCTGGAAAGAAAGGAATGCTAGGTGTTTTGAAGTACAAAAAGATAGTTTTCAGAAAATAAAAATGAACTGCTTAAGTTTTTTGTTTTTTTGGTGTAAGCAAGATTTTGTAGGGGAAAGCATAGAGATAATCGATTTATAGATGACTTGTAATTCTGTAATCTTTTTGAGGGTGTGCCCACCAACCTGTGGGATATAAGTTCCCAATTCATCGTCCCTTGGATGATGATTTCTTTTGTGAATTCAAAGTTCCTTTATCTTTATAAAAAAAAAAGGAAGTGAAATATCAATGTTTAATTTTGCCTTTTTAGGAGAGGCTCATTGGCATGAAAATGTATGTCTTAGAGCCTTGACGACAACACTGAAGGTGTGTTAAGCGACGCAAGGCACTCTACATGTTTTGCCTCACTTCAAGTCTCAAGCGCACCTTTGACTACACCACTATAGATTTAGAACCTCTTTGGGTTGACTTATTTTAAGTGCTTCTAGGCCAAAATAACTTTTAAATAACTTTTGGAGTGTTTGAGCAATTATAAAAGTGCTTATAAGCACTTGGTTTTAAGCTAAAATGATAAAAATAAGTCAAAAGCCAATTCAAAATGGCTCTTAGTGCTCAATTAATTTTTCTTCTTGTTGCCTTAGTATCTTTCTATATTCAGTTTTCTTCACAGAATTACACTTCATTATTAGGCAGTGCACATGCTTCCTTTCCGATCTCTTGAATTGTCAAATTTTACAGATTGGAGGAGTAGTAACTGTGACTCTAAGTGATCAAGAAGCACAAATCAGGAACTGCAGTAAAAGTGTTCTTGAGAGGAAAGCTCCATCGCCCTTTCCGTTTTTTATTGAAATAAACGAGAGACACTACTGGTTTGTACACCGGGTTAGTCACTACTTTGAGGCAATAGCATAATATAGAAAATATCACATTCTAGACAGCGATGTCGCCATATTGACACATATTCCCCTTCATCTTTGATCCCTTTGTTTGTTCTTTGTGCATACTATCTTATTGTCAAAGAGTAATATGGGTTCCTTGCATTGCTTTGTAGTCTTCCTGCCAGCTATTTGAGTTCTAATAGATCTTTTTCATTTTGGAGAACAAAATGCAGACTGAAAGAAGTGTTGATACTCTGCTTCGGGGTAAAAAGCCGCTGGTTGAGGTACTATAGACATGTTCTCGCTATTTATGATCTTCTATATAGCTGGTATTCAATTGACAATTTAAAGAAAATATTAATTTCCTACATGCTTGATTCAAACTCTAAATATTGCTGTTACATTAAAAGAGGTATTTTTAACCTTACGACAACACCTCAACCTTTAGGTAGTTGGAGTTGGGTATGCTAATTCTTACAATCCTTTTTGTTGCATTTGGACCTGATTCATTCCAGTATTCAGTAATTTGGGATTCTCTAGTGGTGGAGGTTCTCCACATTTTCAGCTGACAAACAGACAAAAAGGACTCCTACTAAATACTGGACCTAATATGTGTACCAACATGTCTAAGCTTTGATCAAAACTAGTTGCTACTACCTCTATGAAAACTTTCACTTTTATTGTAATGAATTCTACTTTTTGGTAAGTCTGTGGATGTCAACAGATCGTAAGTCTTTTGAGACACTTGTCTGGTGTGATTTTAGGTCTATCTCGTCCTACCCATTTATTACAAGTTATATAATTCGTTTACTTCAGATTTCAGCCTTCAAGTTGAACAATAGGGGTGAGATTATTCCTTTGCTGTAGAGGATGCGAAACCTGTAATCTATTTCATTTTGATAGGTTAATCTAATTATTATTATTTTGATTAAGTTCTTTAATCTCAATATTATTCAATTTAATTCCCAATGACAGATAACTGGACCTTGTCCTACTTGATCGTTGCAATATTTTTCTTTCTGAATAAAAAGAAAGATACTAACTGATTTGGAGTGAACCTCGGGAACTTTTCTTGCAAAATGTGCCATAAGGCTATTTCTTTAGTAGCTCGTGTATAGATAATGTTCAGAACAGAGTTATATGAAGCGAGACTGAGGTTTCAATAATCTGATTCAGTACTATTGTGTCTTGAGTTGTATCCATGTGTAAGATAGACTAAAGAGAAACTACTTTTAGATGGGATTAAGGTGATGTTGCATGGTCATGTGTTTGATAATTTGCTAAAAATTATGTTAGGATGCTGTCAAAAGTATTCAAGAACAGAACCAATTTGGTACAGATCCAATTACCCTAACATTCTAACTCCACTGAGATGAATAAAATATCTACACTTTGAATGATTTCATTCTTTTCCACTTTTTAAGGGATTGCAGGTGGGGCCATTAGAAAAAGGGAAAGAAGGTAATTTCTTAGTCTTCAACAAAAAAGTTTTTGCCTTTTCACTACATAAATGACTAAAATGAAGTATGTAATATGATGCCATGGTTTCAGTTACTGTTAAACTTCTGAAAGCATCGGTTGTGAAAGAGCATGCGAGTTGACGTGAGAAATTTAGAGGTTACTTGCTTTGGGTTAGGATTATACAGTTGCATGTTTTTCTTTTTGGAGCAGCTGAATGCCTTATTATTGGCAATGTACTTAAAATCTTTGTTTTACAGGTTAGGAGGAGAACTCAGCAATTACAGGTTGTGATTGAGAGATGGAGAACAAAGACCTAAATACTATTAACTTCTGGAACTGCTCTACTGGTATACATATTTGATCATGCATACACCAACATATCTTTCTTTTGTGTGAATGGAGAGAACAAAACAGAAGCTTCACTATTTTCTCCGAAGTTCTCGAGAAAAGTAGATCCTATTATACATGACCACATGCGATATTGTTCAAACCATAGGCTGGCCCTGCTAAAGGGTACACCTACAACTGTTACTAAGCCTCAATTCTAAGCAAGTTGGGGTCCACCGTATCCTTATTATCCCTGTTGATGTAATTTATATCCATCGTGCAATATTACACTCCCTCCATCTCAGTTTATGTGCTTTATTTCCGCATTAGTCCATTTCAAAAAGATTGACACCTTTTTATATTTAGAAACAATTAACTTTTAACTTCCCATTTACCCTTAGTGAGAAGCTTTCTAGCCACACTAATTTTATGACTTGCTTACAACCACAAGTTTAAGAAATCTTATAAAGCTACATACGTTATGGTACATTTAAGACCACAAGTTCCAAAATCTTCTCTTTTTTTCTTAAATTTCGTGTTGAGTTAAATTACATCACATAAATTGAATACATGTAATAAATCACTTCTCTAGCATTAAAAGTTCTCTACATTTTCTACTAGCAATAAATCTCTAATAAGATGAAAAGACTCCTGGCGAACATTGGATTAGAAGTAGACATACAAACATAACTAAAACCTAATCTCTGCTCATCGGTGTCACATAACAGAAAAGTAATTCAGACATTTCCCACAAACAATGTTACCATGCTTATTTTGTCTTGCTAATCATGGTCCACTGCTTCCCCCTTTCTACTAGCTACCCTTAAGTCTTGATACAGTATCCAATGCTTGACTACTATGCTCTTGAGTTGGTTTACTTTCCAGAAACATGAGTTTCTAACAGGATCATTCAGCTTATAGGGTCTGTTCTACATATAATGAAGAGAGAGCTGTTGGATCTCTTGGTTCTTGTTAAACTTGGCTGTTTTGTCTAGGTCATATGGATAAGGATTCCGCCTCAGATATTTGGCCATTCACCTATTACTGTAGGGTTCTGTTTTCTTCTTTTTCAATTGATTAAATGTTGCGATGATGAAATGTTTGGTCTTTTAGTGCATTGAGCAAATGGGGCTGATCTTTCTCTCTTGTTGAAGTGCACGTCTTTATTCTCTTGATTGATTTTGCTAATTGAGCCGATTAGTGACTGTAAAGTGTCCCTGGAGGTGCAGCTTAGTAGTTGTAAGTCCACCATATTTATCTAGTTACAGCTAATTGTTATTACAATTAAAGTTCCAGCTTAATGGTTGTAGTTTCTCTCCAACTACCTCCCAAATTCTACACGGACGTTTGCTTAATATAAGATTATTCATATTTTTGTCAACTTAATTCATGTTAGCATTAAAAATGGTAATTGCATCTGCATTATCCACAGCTACAAGATCAAAACCAGCTTGTTGAGGGCCTTCAAAGCAGAAGTTGTTCTGCAAACAGTGAAGTTAAAGGAGCTACTGACCTACACTAGCAGATACCTGTTTTTCATATAACAAGGATATATATTGAACGTCCCAACAAAAAGGTAGCAAAAAAAATTCTATGTTCATCCTAAAGGAACAAGTATGATAACGGAAGAAGATGATTCATATTGCTGGAGTATACAAATTGATATGTACACGTTTCGTAGTCTAACTACTTCTAAAATAACTCCACTAAATGGGGGGGGGGGAGGAGAGATAATTCTAATCCTAGTTATCTAAAGACTTGGTCAAAAGTAAAAGAAAACAATAACTAAAAGATTACTAATTCTACTAAAAGACTAATACTCCTGATATTACAGTAGTAGACTGCACTGATATACCCCCCTCAATGTAGGCAGTGTGCCAGAATGCCTAGCTTGAATATGTGACTGTCGAAGGCAGATTTGGGAAGGGCCTTGGTCAGAGCATCTGCTAGTTGGTCCACAGTATGTATATGGGTAACTTGAACTTGCTTGTGCTGAACCTGTGTGCGAACAAAATGGAAATCCATTGCATTGTGTTTCATGCGACTGTGAATATCAGGATTTTCACATAAATATGTAGCACCAACATTGTCACAATAGATAGTTGGGACATTTTGGGGTTTAAGTTGCAGCTCCACGAGAAGATTTGTGACCCAGTTTGTTTCCACAAGAGCACTTGCAACTGCCCGATATTCAGCTTTAGTGGAAGAACGAGCAATTGTTCTTTGCTTTTTGGAGGACCAGCTCAAAGGATTTTTGCCAAAAAACAAAAGATGGCCAGTAGTGGAGGCTCGATCATTTACGTCATCAGTCCAATCCGCACCAGAATACAATGTAAAGAGAGAATTATGGCACAACAAACGTAAACCCAAAATGAGCAACCCCTTGAAGATACCGCAATACCTGTTTGACCGCTTTCCAGTGAGTCTTTGAGGGAGTTTGCATAAATCGTGACGATTTGTTTACTGAGAAACAAATGTCGGGATGAGTGAAGGACAAATACTGAAGCTTTCCGATTACTCTCCTATATCTAGTTGCATCTGTTAATAATCCACCATCATTGATTTTGTGTACTTGAGTAGGATTCATTGGTGTTTTAGTAGATTTACAGTCAGCCATATTTTCCTCATGCAATGTATCACTGATATAGTTACTCCGTGACAGAATAATATCGTCTGTATTTCTAATGACTTTAACACCAAGAAAGTAGTTGAGATTGCCAAGATCTTTGACAGAAAAACGGGCAACAAGAGAAGAAATTACTTGATTAACCACTGAAGTATCACTATCAATAATGATAATGTCATCCACATATACCAATAGGTACACAGTGGCATGCGAATGATAATGGATGAAGAGCGAACTATCAGACTCAGATTTGATGAAGCCCAATAGGAGCAAATAATGCTTGAGTTCATTATACCAAGCTCTGGGAGCCTGTTTGAGTCCATAGATAGCCTTATGAAGACGACATATATGAATTGGGTAATTCTTATCTTTAAACCCCTGAGGTTGTGCTATATAAACCTCTTCATCCAAACTGCATTGAAGAAATGCATTATTAATGTCGAGTTGATGGAGAGGCCAATCAAATTTGATAGCAATGGAGAGGACCACATGAACAGTAGTAGGTTTGACTACAGGGCTGAATGTGTCATGAAAATCAGCTCTGTGACGTTGGGTAAATCCTTTGCAACCAATCTTGCTTTATAGCGATCAACAGAACCATCAGCCTTTCGCTTGATTCTGTACAATCATTTACAAGCAATGACATTTTTAGATGGATCACGCGGTACCAATTCCCACGTTTGGTTTTTATACAGTGCATCAAACTCAGCTTGCATAGCATTCTGCCACTCTAAATATTTGTTTTCTTGGTGGAAGGTGGTAGGAGTGAATGTACGGGTGAGTTGAGCCTGTAATCAAACTTTTGTTTTGTTTTATGGATATTGTGTTGTGAACGGGCAACAA
Source organism: Solanum clarkiae (assembly GCA_011800125.2). Taxonomy (NCBI): domain Eukaryota; kingdom Viridiplantae; phylum Streptophyta; class Magnoliopsida; order Solanales; family Solanaceae; genus Solanum; species Solanum clarkiae. Next base: position 1,148,879 of record JAABOM020000084.1, read on the forward strand.
CTCAATTTGCAGGTTGAGCGGAAGGTTGAGGGTTGGGCAAGGATGACGCAGATTCTGTTGGTTGTGGTATTGGAGTGGAGCAATGAGAGTAGACAAATTGAATAGGAGGTTTTGGTGGTTGTGGATTGGACGTTGATAGTAGTTGAGGTGATGACGAGGGTATAGTGGGAGAAGATTGGGCTTCAGGAAGAGAAGTAGGAGAAGTACCTGGAATCACAAACTTTGTTGGAGCACAGCCGGAGGAGACAGTATTATGATTATGCCGGATGGTATCTGCATTGGGTAAAATAATAGGAGGCAGTAAATCTGTACAAGGCGTTGGAGAAAACATAGGAGAGCTTTCCTGGTTAGGTTGTACCAGGTCTTCCCATGCAAGAGTCTTAAAATTTGTGAAAAAATTAGAAAACATAGTCTGAAAAGGAAAAACACTTTCAAAAAATGTAACATCACAAGACAAGTATATTTTTGAAATTTTGGATCAAAATATTGATGACAATGATAATTTGACGAAAATCCCAAATAAACACGAGGCGTCGATCGCGGCTCTAATTTATTCTTTGTGTATGGTTTGAGTCATGGATAACACAAGCACCCAAAAACTTTTAATTGGGCATAGTTTGGATTTTTACCAAATAACATTTGGAAAGGTGATTGATTTTACAACAGTGAGGTAGGTAAGCGATTGATTAGGTAAACCGCATGCTGATAGGCAAATGACGAAATGCTCGATGGAAGCAAAGCTTCATGGAGTAATGTTCTTGCCGTTTTAATAATATGTCTATGTCTTCGTTTGTCAAGAGCAACTCATTGAGGGGTGTATGGTGGAGTTAAAAGATGTTCAATACCTTAAGATCTTAGATATGGATCAAGACTTTTATACTCGCCACCTCTATCAATATATATAGAAAGAACTTTTGTATTGAAATAATGTTCCATTAAACTCGAAAGTTTTTGAAAAGTTCTTTTAACTTCACTTTTATTTTTCAAGGTATAAATCCAAATGTATTTGGTATATTGGTTAACAAAAATGCAGTAATATAGCTTCTGGTCAATTGATGACACCGGAGAAGGGCCCCACAAATCACTAAAAATTATTTGAAATGATTTTGTACTTGATAACATAAGTTGTTGAAAAGGATGTCGATGAGCTTTATTTGATGAGCAAGAATTACAAAATGATTTTTTTTTGTGAACAAGGCAGAGAGAATTTACTTAAAACAAAATTTAAAACTCTTGCGTGGGGATGACCCAATCGACGATGCCAGGTGAGAATGGGAGAAAATTGGTGGAGGTAGCATGTGCTTTTGGTAAAGGCAGCAAAGGTGAAGCTATCCACTCATAAAGGCCGTCTCTACTCCGACCGTGGATCAAAGGAGTTCGCGTGTTCAGGTCCTTCACACAAAAATGAAAACGAAAAAATTCAGTAGAAGTTGAATTGTTTTGACAAAATTGAAAAATGGAAAGTTGCGTTTAATGGTAGGTGCACAGATAGTATGAGAAAGTTTGAAAGCATTATTAGATGCATGTAATTGAGTCGAACCAGTATGAGTTACTGGGATTTTCTTACCATTACCCATGGAGACTTGCTCCATGCCATTATATGCCTGCAAGTTATGAGGTTCAGCAGTGATGTGATGAGATGATCCAGAGTCGACAGTCCAAGGATTTTCTGATGCTTACAAGCCTGAAACATAGTTGGCCTTTGCCTCAAGATGATTGTGAGATTTTGATCTACAAACACTTGCAACATGGCCTGGTTTGTTCCAACAATTGGCAGCGAACACCATCAGAAGTGTTAGTGGTCAAAGAGCGCCACTGATTGGGCATATTTGAGTGATTGTTAGACTGCCATTGTTGGGTGCTGCCAGTGCTATTGTTGGGGCGACGAGTGTTCCAAGAGTTGGAGTGACCAGACTTTTTAGATGTAGCACCTGCTGCAGTAATTTGGTTGGGAGTTTGCTTGGACTCTTCATGGCAAACAAAAAGCTCATGATCAAGTAGCTTTTCGTAGAGCTCTTCATAAGTAATTGTGGATTCACGAGCACAGATTACAATAGAGATCTTATGAAATTCTGGACCCAAACCACTCAAAATCTTAACAATAAGTTCAGAGTTGGTAATTGGGTCACCAGCAGTGAAGAGTTTGTCAGAAATTGATCGAATATTTTGCAATTATTCAGGACTAGCCGGGAATCTTTGGTTAGTCGCATAAGTCGATCACGCAAACTAAAAATTATGGTTTGGGACTTGTTCGCATAGGCTGTGTGCAATGCATCCTAAGCTGTTTTTGTTGAACTAGCAACTGCAATAGTTGTGGCAATTGTTGGATCAACTGATATCAGAAGTGTATTTTGAATAAGTTGGTCTTGGCGAATCCAAAGAGAAAACACTGGATTTTCACCAGTGATTCTACCAATTATGATAGTGTGAGATGGAGCGGGAGAAGACCCATCGAGATGCCCACTGAGATCATGTCCATGCATAAGCATGGAAAATTGGGCCTTCCATGTGGAAAAGTTTTGGTTGCCAAGTAGTTTGATAGGCAATTGGGATGCCAGATTAAATTGAACAATTGATACGCCGCAGGTGGTATCTGCGATGACAATTTGAGGAGTGTCTTCCATTTGTGGATGATGAGAGAGAGAAAAAAATTAAGGATCTTACTCGTAAGAGTGTATTGTGGCTCCTGATACCATAAAGGAACAAGTATGATAACGGAAGAAGATGATTCATATTGCTGTAGTATACAAATTGATATATACACATTTGGTAGTCCAACTACTTTTGAAATAACTCCACTAAATGAGGGAGATAATTCTAATCCTAGTTATTTAAAGACTTGGTCAAAGGTAAAAAGTAACTAAAAGATTACTAATTTTAGTAAAAGACTAATACTCCTAATATTACAGTAGTAGACTGTACTAATACATCCAAGCGTTGTAATGGATCAATAGACGATTTGTCCACCTATAATACCCTGGCCAATTGATTTAGGGTAGGTTCTTGTGAGTTCAATTGAATCCATTTGCTCTCATCTCTCTTTAATTTTTCAAATACAAGTGTGGAGTCCAACTATGATTCGTAGCCATCCTAGTGAGGTGAGCTCCACATTCTTCCAAAAGAAGTTAGTGTTGAAGTTCTTTTTCATAAGTATTTGAGTTGTAATAATAACTTACTTTGAGATCCTGAAATTCACTTGGTCTTTTGTGATTTGAAACTTGAAGTCAAATTGTAATGATCCTTTAGGCCATTTCTATGTTTTCATGATTATTTTATCTGTTGAGTATGTGCATAGTGACCTCAGGCCATTTTTTGACTTGTTGATATTGCTAATTTGGTTGTTGGGAGAGTTTGTTGAGATTTATACAGCTTCTCGAGTCAAACGAAAAATTATAACTATAAAATGAGTTTTTTTTAATAAAGTCCTAGTAAATGACCTCAAAGTGAAATTTTGACGGTTCCATCAACTTCGCAATGACCAAATTAGGCTAGGAACATGTTTGGTGCAATTATATCGAGTTTTACATATTTAGTCGATGAAACGGGCTAATAGTTGACTTTAGTCAACACCATTGGGAAACATGCCCAAACTGAAATTTTGACAGTGCGATTAGGTCTAGAACGTCGAGTTTGGTCTAGAACAACCTTTTGTTCTGTTCCCGATGCTTCTGAGTGTGTTTTGGCCCTTTCATTAGATTTTAATATTGGAAAGTGGGACCCATATCGGGAGAAAACGACCTCCGATGAAAATTTGAACTACACCATTATGTTAAGAATGTCATTTTCGATCAGATTTCATATATGGGTTACATTTTTTCTATTCCAAATGAGATCGAAGCATCAAAATTAAGTTTGAGTAGTTGCTGAAAATGGAAAGGCAGCGTAGAGTGGCCTAGGCAGAGGCTACCACGTGGCAGAGGCGGTGGCATCATATAAAGCCCCCATTTTGCAAAAATAAGGAACAACTTTAAACTGGCGAATCTTGGGCTATTTTTATCAGATTTTAGCCATTCAAAAGGCTAAATTATGTGGAATCTCATGAGGAATGTTGTGGGGATCTCAAATTTCAGCTTTGGCATGCTTTTTGAGGTAAAAATCATTGATTTTGCTTTACGAACTATCGTTAACTGTCGAAAATTTTGAGTTGCAATATCTCAGCTGTTTTTCATTAGAATTTAGTGAAATTGGGGTCTAAACTGTAGTACTTTTCGAGCCTTACATCATGGTATATTCGGATTAAGTTAATTTGATTGTATTTTTGAGAAATTTAGCTGAGAATCTGTTGTAGTATTTTTTTCGATAAGAAATATCATTCAATTTTTAGGTTATTTCTTGATGTTCTGAGCCTCGTTTTGAGCTTAATTTTTGACTATAGACTCGGGGTGATGTAACAATCATTTTACGAGGGTTTGTTTCTTTATTTGGGGAATGGGCTCCATTTTTCCCATTTTAGTCATAAGTGATGTAATTTTCCCCGATTCTTGAGATCTTACAGTCAAATTAGTCGTGTTCACCTTGTGATTCATGTTTTGACAACTGAGCAGTGTTGGAGACAATAAGGAAGGGAAAAGCTCGGTTGGACTGATTAGGAGCGCGAGGAACCACCTTCCAGGTAGGCTTCTCTAAATCTTAGATTGAGTTAAAATGTTTGCATGTTAGAGCGGGAGTGCGTAGAAATGTACTATTTATGGGCTGAGTTGCTGAGTATGTATAGTATATAGCTGGTTATGCTTCGTATGGGTAGTATATGATGATGCGGGGTGATAATCATTGTATTGATGGCTGTATTAGTTGTAATTATGATATTAGGTGAGTCCTAACACTGTTGCACCGCGGAAAGGCCTAGCAAAGGCTGGATATAAGCCCAGTGACAGGTACGTATTCTGACTTAACTCTTGTTTATGTGGATGTGTAGCTTGATGCTACTGGGGTATTCTGGTTGTGAGGTTGTATATTAATTGTATGTCGTCGTGTGGATTGATTCTGGTATAGATATTTGCTGGGCTTAGTTGTTCTGGATAATTATGATATGCTTGCAACTATTCACGTTTACTATGAGTACTTATGGCTGCCTAGATTGTGGTATATAAGCTGATGATTGTTGAATATATGGTGTATATATAGTTGATTCTCCTGCATGTGTACGATATATGTTGGGCTGAGATGACGTTTATTATATTGATAGCTGCATTAGTTATGACAATGTATTGGCTGAATTCTTGCACTGTTAGACTACGAGATGGCCTGGTAAAAGCTAGATGATGGGGCTGAGAAAATCTGACAGGTATGTATGTTGAGCTTAGTTCTTGACTATGTGGGTGTGTGGCTTAATGCATCTGAAATATATTAGTTTGTGAGGCTGACATATGATTACATGTCGTGTTATGCATCGGTACTAGCACCTATATGTGATTCTGATGGCTCTGATTGTTCTGGATATCTATGATATAACTATGATTGCTTATATTCACTTTGAATACCTGTGATTACCTAGACTATGACATAATTGGATGATTAAACACGATTCGATGTTGCTATGTGACATATATGATTCTGTATACAAGTAATATCTGTTATGTACTTATTATCTTGGCTAGTGACGACAGAAATATATTATGTTATGGGAACTGTTATGATTATACTCTTAAGGGAGCCTTGTGACCTGTGATACGAGATACAGTATTATTGAGCCACTAACAGGTTAGAGACGAGAGTGTGACCTTATTAGCGAGGTGTGGGCTATGTCTTACGGGCTTCCTAGGGCTATCTGTGACTGAGACACTATCTATGTCGGCTAATCCCGAGGACTGGCACGCTGGTTAGAGATAGGTACATTATCAATGAGCCGACACATAGTTGCCTTAGGCGATACCCTTGGTAGCAGCTGGGCTATGATGTGATTTTGGGTAGGCGTCACACTTCTCGTTGTCTGTCTTCTTGGGCCTTAGGTTAGGTTATATTGATGAAGCCCTAAAGTTGCTATATGTGGAGCCACATTGTTATATTTCTAGATTGGGTGTCACGTACAGACACAATATATATTTCTAGATTAGTTGTCATGTACCGACATGATATGCATTTCTAGATTGGGTGTCACGTGCCCGACATGATATACCTTTTTGAATCGGGTGTCACATACCGGCACAATATATATTACAGGTGTTGGGTGTCACATCCTGACACGATATATATTCCAGGATTGGGTAACATGTGCCGTAAGAGGGATTTTTTCTCCTGTGGGAGATTCGTCCCATCATTATATATTTAGGCATCAGGGTCGGGTGTCACGGCCTAACACACTATGATACTCTGGATCGGATGTCACTTTCCGACACAAGATTACACTCGGCTGCCACGAGCTGGCAGGGGATTACACTATTCTATCAAGGTTCCACCTGAACACTATTTGACACCTTGATTGTGTGTGGATGTACCCTCTGGGCTTATGTGGGCTCAGAGGTTGTACCAGTATAGATATTAGGGTCTTACACCCACGTATAGTCCGACCCCTTGACTACGCGATACTGAGAGTTTTGGTTCCACTGAGTTCTGTCAGTTGGGGTGTGATATGTTACTTGATTTCGGTCGTTGGGACACGATAATATTATTGTGACATTTATTGCTAGCTGGATTCCAATTTGCTAGTTTTACTGCCGTTCTCTCCCTATTTGTGTATTCTGTATTTACCGTATTTCAGTCGGTTAACCGATGATGCCTACTAGGAGCCTGTTATCGGTACTCATCCCCATTTTTCTACATCTTCTCATGGTGCATGTTCGATTACGAGCCGTGGTCGTTGGCTTAGGGGCTTATTAACGCTTTAGGAGACCTTGGTTAGCACCATCAGCTCCATATCTTCTATTCTCCTTCTGTTCTTAGGCTGTTTTTTGTATTCAGATACTGGCCTTATACATTATAGTTTTGGCTTGTATATATAGGAGCTTATTCTGGTTATGTATATTTTTATTTTTGAGTCTATAATAACTTTGTGCAGATGACTTCCAGGTCTTGAGATAGGTTGTGGTTGACTTGGTTTATATGTTGGTTGCTACCATTATGCTCAGCTAGTAGGATAGGTACCGTGAGTTTTGAGTTGGCTTACCTGTAGATGAGATCTAACAGGCGTCGTCATGACTTGAAAGATCCAATTTGTCTCGAGATAGATATGAATTCAGAAGAGGTATAACCTTTGGTTTTAACTTTGAATGGATAATGAACTATCTTTATAGAATCAGATTTTAGGAGAAGTTTTTGGCTGCACTCTTTTGATTTCTAAACTTACAAAAAGGGAGTAGTTAAATATTTTGTAATTGTTGGTTTTTTTTTTAAAAAAAAAGAATTAATGAAGCAACAAAAAGATTGAAAGAGTCTTTCAATGAATTAAAATAATTTTTAATAACTTTCAATAATCTTATTAAGTTTGAGAGGCTTTAAATAGCCTGTGTAAAACATATAATCTGCATAATTTAAAATTTAAAATAATCTAAAAAATTTCAACAACTCAAACAACTTAATTAAAATTCAAAATTCAAATTTATTTTAAACTAAATGACTTATTTTGCTAAAAACTGTAGTTGTAACTACAAGCAAATTTTAACGCTTCTGCTTTGCTTTAGGTACTGCAATTTAAAAATTGCTCCTCCATATTTGCTCTAGCTATTGATGCTGAATTATTTTGATTGTTTTTTAACTTGCAAAATTTCTTCCTTCATTCTTCTTTTGGTTTTGTGTTTAAAAAATGCCATTAATGATCTTTTCTTATTTGAAAGTGCCTTCATTTGGAAATTGATAGAATTTGCAGAGAGGTTGTGATGATTTTTCTTCCATCACAATATTACATAAAACATAGGTGACCAAATTTGATAAATTTGTAGTGAAATTTGTGGGGCATTCAAGGAGAGACTGTTGCTTGCCCTTTTTATGTTACAAATTAGTTCAAAAAAGTTTGTACGTTGAAAAAACACGAGTTGAAAATAGCCTTGACGGGTTAAAATATGTTAAAAGAATAGCTTTTGCGAGTTAAAAGTAGCCTTGACGGATTAAAGAATATCCTTGACGGTTAAAACAGGAGTCCTTATGGGTTACAAATGAAATGGTAATTTTTTAGAAGAACTCACAGGTGTCGCAAGATTAATGAGACTTTGATACCATTGTTGATTTTATTTTTTAAAAGATTGAATGGGGCAGCAAAAAATTTGAAAGAGTCTCTCGATGTATAGAAATGACTTTTAATAGCTTTCAATAATCTTATTAATCATTGAGGGCTTTAACTAGCCAATGTAAAGCATATAAGATGCATGATTTAAAACTTAAAATAATCTAAAATATTTCAACAATTCAAACAATTTAATTAAATTCAAAATTCAAATTTATTTTCAACTAAAATTTTTTACAATAACTAAAAACAAATTTCAATAATAATCCTTATTTAAACATAGACCACACTTGATTATGTTCACTTGTAAAAGCTTATAGGATTTTAAACATCTTGCCTTTGGATAGATTTGATTTTGTTACCCTTTACAAACTTGCTAATTATGTATACAAAGGTGTTTGTTTAACCTTGTAATTCCATTGCAATATCCTGCAACTTTTCCTAGCACATTATATTTATTTTCAATGAAAAGTGGATCGACGAAGAAACTATCCTTGAGATGAAGCGTTGTTAATTTGTTTTTATTAAAATAGAAAAAAATTACACCATGATTATAGTTTTATCTACTAAGCAAGTCACTTAACATGTAGGTAACTTATCCTTGTCGTAGTGGAAAGATACCTATAAATAACTTTTGAGTGTGTAAAATTTATACTGCAGAGAGGTTAAACTTGCTTTATTCTTTGGAAACATAAGAAGTCAAATTGTCCCAATACTTTGGACGCCTAGTTCATATAAACCAAGTAGCAAATATTACAAGGAATAATTGTCACTTTGTGAAATGATATATTAAACTTCTTTTGTTTAATATTCCATATTTGTGTACTTCAACCTAAGTTTTAAAAATTTGGCGGTTTGAACAAAGAAGCATTTCAATATTATCCTAAACAAAGACGTTATGTTTTGGGAAATTTAATGTGTTTTGCGGACTATTACTTGGAATAAAAAGACAAACAAACTGCATGTAACATAAAAAGTAAGATAATATATTAAGAGGTGATGCACAAAAACAAGAAATGACGATTTGAACTAGGAATTAGGCTTTTCTCCATCCTAGTGGAATAAGAATATGCCAATTTCAGGCAACTTATTGAAGTTTTAGTTTTGTGTTTGAAGGAAAATATATTATAGAAGAATAAGCAGGTTTTTTTTTTTTTTTAAATGTTCGATATATTTAAAAAAATATATGTTATTTTAAAAATATTTATTTATTGATCTAGACAAAACTATGAGAGGTGGGGATAGAGATAGCTAAGAAGATGTGGAGTCATGGGGATGGGGGCTAATGCCCATGTCAAACTTTTTTTTTTTTTTTTTTTCCAATTTCCATCAAAAAAGTCATTGTTCTTATTTTTAAAGAACTTATTTTTTTAAAAAAAAATATTTTTCAAAAAATTTTAGGGAAAACTAAATTTGTGCCCCTTTTAAAAGTAAATTATTTACATCCATATACCCTTTTACATTTTATACCCCATACTATTAAAGTTCACCCCCTAATATTAAAATTTTCGTGATGCGTTGTCAGCACCCACCTTGTATGATATACCAATAGAGTATACATATATCAACATGGTATGACCGAGGATTAAGCTCAGTCCTATATGACACCGATATGGTATCAATCTACCGATAGAGTATCACAAAGAATATATTTTCTACTAATTTAGAATGTAATAAATAAGTTTGTAATTTTAATAATTTTCTCTTAATTATTTTATTTATTAAAAAAAAGAGCTCAAAATTATATGATACAGATAGGATATCTATATACCGACGGACACAAGAATATATTTTCTACTAATTTAGACTTTAATAAATATTTTGTAGCTTTAGTAATTTCCTAGTCCTATACGATTCTAATTATAAATATACCGACAGAGTATCCAAATATATTTTCTACTAATTTAAAATTTAATAATTTTTTTATTTGTTTCATATTTTTTTTTTAAAAAATAATCCTATAAGATATCAATCAAGTATCAATATACAACCAGAATATCACAGCTGATTGAGCTCATTTTATATGATGTCATCGAGAGTATATTTCATAGTATTTACACTGATGTCAGCATGACGTCAGAGCGAAATAAAAAAGAGTAAATTGGGTAAGAAGATAAATAGTTTCATGAGTCCATTAAGGGTAAATATAGTTTGGATTAAATAATTTCAAATTAGATGTATTTATATATTTTTCCCAAAATTTTAACCAATCAAACATGAAAAATTGTTTGGCCCTCAAATCTCTTCAACGCGGCCAACCATTATCTTAGATACCATCTTCACTATGTTTTCCTCATTTGTCATCTTTCTTAATCAATATGCATATATACACTCAAATTTTGAGATCATAAATCCAACATCCCACAAGTAATAGCCAAAATGACGATTACGATGTTTCCAACTGTGGAGAAATGTGCATGGATAGGGCGCGAAAAAGACACAGTGGTTGCAGACATGGATGGAACCTTACTTCGAGGACGAAGCTCTTTCCCTTATTTTGCTTTAGTTGCTTTTGAAGTTGGAGGAGTTTTAAGGTTACTTTTTCTTCTCTTGTGTTCACCAGTTGCTGGACTACTTTACTATTTCATCTCGGAGTCTGCAGGAATCCAAGTTCTTATTTTCGCGACGTTTGTTGGGATGAAGGTCTCTGATATAGAATCAGTGGCACGTGCAGTGCTACCGAAATTCTACTCACAGGATCTTCATCCAGAGTCTTTCAAAGTGTTCTCTTCTTGTGGGAAACGTTATGTTTTGACAGCGAATCCGAGGGTTATGGTGGAAGCATTCTTGAAGGATTTTTTGGGAGCTGATATGGTTTTAGGGACTGAAATTGAAAGTTATAAAGGTAGGGCTACTGGTTTTCTTAAGAAGCCAGGAGTGCTTGTTGGCAAGAACAAAGCTCATGCTCTTAAAAAAGCTTTTGGAGACACTAAACCTGACATTGGATTGGGTGATCGTCACACTGATTTTCCTTTCTTGGCTTTGTGTAAGGTTAGTTCTGCCACTTTGCATATTTGTGTGCCTCAAAATTATTTTAAAAAGTGGGACACACTGACTACATTTTACTTTGTTTTCTTGTCAATCCTCTTAATCTATCTCAAAGTAGCTAAACATAGAAATAATAATATCTGAATTTCTATAAAGGATTAGAAAAATCACAATTAATTACTCCCTCAGTTTCAATTTACCGTAAGTGTGTTTGAATTAATAGAAAGAAAATTTTTAAAATTTGTGAGAGTCATGAAAAGGATCACTTTTCCAAGCAAAATTGCTTAATGGACACTCTTTTTCAGAGATGACCAAAACGGACAAGCTGCTGGCCTATGAGCAACTTACCTAAACTATATTTCGTTGTACATACCAACTATTCCTCCCATCCAACTTGGTACTATGTTCGAGGGGTAAAGATTTTTGAAATTTATGATCTAAAATCATTCGTAAATATATGCATGGTTAAAAATTATTTCATTAAGGGCAAAAAAAGAAATTTAAAATTAAATTGCTTCTAATTCTAGTAAGTTGACATTCTTAATCGAACAGACTAAAAAAGAAAGAATGTCACATAATTGGGAAGCCAGGATTTCAATTAACGAGGTTCAAAATTTGAAAAAGAAAGCATACGAACTAGCTAAAGAGGGTTCAAATCTACTATGTATAGATAAAAAAAAATAATTTTAACTATGTATAAATAGCATAATTTTACGCCAAAGAGGGTTCGGATGAACCCCGAATTCCCTAGCCATAGAATGGCTCTGCCATTGGTGCCACGTAAAATGGGGACGGAGGGAGTACTAAAAAATACTCCTTCTGTCCTATTCTATGTGATACCATTTGATTTGGCATAGTATTTTTTTTTAAAAAAAAGATTTTTGAAACTTGTGGTCTGCACAATTGTGTAACTGAGATTTCATGATTCTTGAATCATAAAATGAGATGTTTGTATAATTCTACTGTGTTATATAACAAAGTTCAAATGCAGGAGGGTTATATTGTCCCCCCAAAGCCAGAAGTCAAGGCTGTAACCACAAGCAAACTTCCGAAGCCCATCATCTTCCACGACGGCCGATTAGTCCAAAAGCCAACACCTATCATGGCATTACTCATCATTCTATGGATCCCCGTGGGTTTCATCCTCGCCTGTTTGCGCATTGCTGCTGGATCACTCCTCCCTATGTCCATTGTCTACTGTGCATTTTGGGCGCTAGGCGTCCGTGTCATCATTAAGGGTAACCCTCCACCTCCTGTCAATAAGTCCGATAACAAATCGGGCGTCCTCTTCGTTTGTTCTCACAGGACTCTTCTTGACCCCATCTTCCTATCTACTGCCCTTGGACGACCGATTCCAGCTGTTACATACTCCGTTTCACGACTCTCTGAGATCATTTCACCTATTAAAACAGTTAGATTGAATCGTGATCGAGCTCTGGATGCCTCGATGATCAAGAAGCTATTACAAGAAGGTGACCTAGCAATATGCCCCGAGGGGACTACGTGTAGGGAACCGTTTCTTCTTAGATTCTCGGCTTTATTTGCTGAGTTAACGAATGAGCTTGTGCCCGTAGCTATGGTGAATAAGATGAGCATGTTTCACGGGACAACTGCCAGAGGGTGGAAAGGGATGGACCCTTTTTACTTCTTTATGAATCCTAGTCCAGCTTATGAAGTTACATTTTTGAACAAGTTACCTTATGAATTAACTTGTTATTCAGGGAAATCAAGTCATGAAGTGGCTAACTATATACAAAGGGTAATTGCTGCAACTCTTTCTTATGAGTGTACTACTTTTACTAGGAAGGATAAGTATCGTGCACTTGCTGGAAATGATGGCATTGTTGTGGAGAAGCCTAAGATTAAAAAAAGTATAATGGGATGCTAATTTAAAGTCAGTTACTATATACTTAGCATTAGAACATTTCAATATTTGATCATGTACGCCCTTCTGAGAAATAAAAATAATTCAAGACTTTTAATTGGCCTGTCTGATCCCTATTATGTAAAAGTTTGGCCGGAAATATTATGTTAGTTCCAAGGATAAGTGAAGGTTGCTCAAGTGGTCGATAACTTTCACAATGTGAGAGTTTAGGTCATAGTAAATAGGAACACTAATAATTCTCTTGAGACAAAAAAATTGTTAGTTAGAAGTTAAAGACAATCTCAACAAAATTAGAGCAACTTTATCACTATATATGTTTCTTATTGAGAATTTATATCTATAAAAAAATTATGATTGACACAAACTATTGATGAAAGATAAATTTGGACCATATTTTGCATAGTTCTAATTGACCAACTATTAAAAGAAGGTATATCTATATCATTTCGCGAAACAAACATTTCTATCCCAAGTTGCTCGTTAATAAATCATGTGCAGTAGTTAATTATTGTTTGAACTCCTAGTAATTTAGGTTGCTTAATTTTCTCAAGTAGTTTAGTTTCCAGAAGAGTTAATATAGATAATTAGTTAGCCCATTATTGTACACATATACGCTGCAATTGATCAATAAAATCATATCAGCTTTTCTACAACTCTTGCATTATTACTCGTACTCTCTAAAAGTATAGTCAAATTCATGTCAGATCCTTTAAAAATACATAATTTTTAAAAATTCGATATGTATTTGTTGACGAAGTTCGAATAGCATAATTTCTATCAACTTAAATTTGCTTTTACTTCTTCAGTCTTTGCTTAAGGTAGCAAATGTCTGAAAATGTAAATTGACTTTAACTATTTTATACTTACATTACAATCGAACTAGAAAGTGCAATTAAAAATGAGTCTTTGGATTTAGGCAATTTATACAAAAGCATATATTTCTCCCATTTTATATTACTTAACCTCTATTACTTTAATGAGAAAAGTTTAATTAAAGGTATAGTCTGCTAAACTAATTTTAATTATGATTTTTGAAACTCCAAATTTTACCGTTACTATTACTTCGTAAGGTTATTTAATACAATAAACATAAAAAAAGAAAAAATATAATAAAATTCTTTTGATTTCACAAATTGATCAAATAAATTTAAATAATTATTTTTAGTATATGAATCAAGTCATATAAACGAGGAAATTATTGTTGTATATTCAACAACAAAAGTTTAGAAATGATTACTTGAACTATAATATCAAAAGTTCAAAAGAGGTTTAATTTACCTAAATTTTCTCTCTTCTTTTTTCCTTTTCACATAGTTAAACTCTAAAGAGAGAAGTTTACCTAAATTTTCTTTTATTTCTTTTTAAGGTAGCATCATACGAAATAAACATCAAGAAAAACTTAAAAAAAATCGTCACGATCTAAATCATCGTGAGAGACATCCAAATTAAATTCCCAATGAGAAAACCAATTGCCAAGCCCACAACTATCCACTACACAGTTAAGGAAAATAAGATGCATAATTTAAGCCAAGATTCATAATTAAATCATTAATGGAAGAACTTTTGGAAATGAACCCCTTTAGAATCTGAAAGTCATGTACCAAAACATTTAATTTAGTCTAGAATATGGAGATTTAACTCCAAATAAAAGAAAACTAGGTTTGAACAATGTGCTACAGAGAAAAAAAAAAGTCTATGACAGTCCAAAGAAAGCGCCTCACCCTTAAATATTGAAAACAGGCATGTCATAGTTGAGGTAGCGCAATTGCCGTAATATGCCTGGTACTCAACAAAAGTAAAGCAAATGAAGTATTAATATACACAAACAACAGTATACTAGTAGGAGAATCGATCGGTTCTAAATATACAAAATATGAACATATAACTATAACTTAATAAATTAGGACAATACATATATAACTCATGTCAGCAAATATACACAAGACACTCAATCATCACCTTGACTTAATAACCACATGAAACATGTCAAAAATCATCATAATGAATAAATTTGGCCCGCTCATGAAACCAACTCATAGAAGAACAATTAAACATGTACCAAGTACGGTACCCGAGTCAATTGTAATAAAATCTATACCAAGTGTGGTACCTAAGTCAATTGATAAATAATATATATCAAGCATGCACCTAAGCCCACTGATAAGTTCAGGTTTGATACCTGACCCAACCATTTATATCATACAATCATAATTACAATGAAAACAGTTACACTTATAAGACCACAAACAATTATTATACAAGTTCATTACATGATATTGACAATAAGATATCATTTAACATTCATTCCCTAACTCCCTGTACATGTATTGTACAAGCAATACAAATGAAACAGTTACCATGTACACATAATGTAAATTGAAAATTAATTGAACCATCTCCTATCTCAAAGCAAGCCAAATGTTCTACTAAACCTGAGTCTTCCCCTTTTAATGAAATAACATAAATACAAAATTAATATCAAATGGCTTAAATATCTTTGTATTATGTCTACATCTCAAACGCCGGGCCATCTTTATGATCTTTCCACCCAATCTAAGTCTTTTCCATTAATTTTATGGTTATAATAGTAAATTATCCCTCTGTCTCATATTAATTGAATTTGTGAGGTAATGCACACATATTAAGAAAAACATTTAAAGACAAATTTTACACCATACTTTTCACTATTGTCTTTTGTAAAATCATAAATATATACTGTAATTTATTTCCTAGAAAATATAAAAGTTCAATTAATGCAAGGGCAAATATGGAAAAATTTTCAAATATTCATCTTGAACTTTGAAAAATTCAACTATTTTGAACCTTGAAAAAAGTCTCAAAAATTCAATTAATTTGAGACGGATGGAGTACAATAATGTAATCAGTAATGAACAATTTATTAACAAAATCTGACATTCGGCACTCAACTATATTTGGTGCACCAAATTTTTCATTCTAGGTCAAGTCAAATCCTCCCCAAGACTAGTGACTATTGATTCTGAGGTATAGAATTCGAAGTACTAGATTACAAAAAGATAAATTAGGATGATGAAAGTTGCTTCTTGATTATCTAAACTAGACAAAACAAAAAAAAAAATTGACATCATTTTTTTTTATAGTAAACAAATAAAAGTGGGATGTACCTCTAAAAGGTATTGAGAATTTGACAAATATTTAAATATTCAACTATATTAATCGTATATTTATTTTCTTTTTATCAAAATATAGAACGAAAACTACCACATAATCCTATTTATTAGGAACTGACACCATTTAGCTTGCCTTTAAGGGAACTACTACATATTAATGTAAGACTTTTGATTAGATATGTAATATATTTTGAAAATATGCTAAAATTTTAACTATTAATGTTATTTGATTTCTACTAAAATTCTGTTCAACTAGATATATAATAAATAATTGATGAAATAAACTTATTTATCATAACATTAAATAGCTAGGTTAAGACTTTTATTCAAAGATAACACTTACATTAAATATATTAAGTGATATGATAATAATTTTTTAAACAGAAACTTACGTTAAAAAGAGGAATACGTCTTTAAATATAATTTTTATTAAAAAAATTTACATTAATTTTTTAAAAAAATATTGTACTTAATAGTACTATAAACATACAATAATATATTATTTTTATATGCATCTATTGTTAATTGACACGATACACATGCGTAAAGTACATACACTAAACTTGTTTATCCTATAAATATGATGTGTCTTTGTATATAATGTTAGGAAATACGATATGAAGATTTTCGTGGTAACGCCCAACGGGAAAACTCCACGGTTATAGGGTTATATATATTAATGATATCCGAATATTTTCAATTACACCGAATACATTTATACATGGAGATCACTTGTGGAATGCTTTACAATTCTTACTTGCTTGTGAGATTGTTGGATTTCTGGATAGGAGATTTTTGGATGGGAGATTTCTAGATGCCTAACAAATGAAATGGCCCTCCTATTTATACAACTTCCTAAGGACCCTAGCCGTTGCTACAGTGCCCTTTCTAGCCGTTACTACAGTGCCATTTCTAGCCGTTTCTACAGTGCCCTGATCGTTGCTACAGTGCCCGAGAGTTCTGGAGCCTTTCGGGGCGCGTCAGACACATTTCTGAGCACAGTACATAGATACAATATCAAGCTCCAAAACCTAACAATTCTCCCACTTGGAGACTGATCTACTATCAATATCTTCACCTCATCGCAACACTTTCTTCTGTACAACCTACAGAAGACCAACCGAGCTTTTGCACAACCTCAGTTTTTCAACACCAACACACTTGGTCAACATGTCTGCTAGATTCTTTGCACCCTCTCCAAATACATCTCACCATCTTATACTGACCTCTGAGTGAAATGGTACCGTCTTCGGGTATGCTTCATCTTCGAATGATATATTGGATTCTTTACCAGTTGTATGGAACTTTGAGTATCTGTATAAAGAATTTTCTCGCACTGCTTCCTGCATAATTCTTTCAGATAATCCACCAACCATATCATCTCTTTCCCAGCTTCAGCTATTGCTATGTACTTAGCCTCAGTCGATGAAAGCGCAATACACTTCTGAAGCTTAGACATCCAGTTAATTGCTGTTCCATCTGTAGTGTAGATGTACCCGGATGTGCTCTTGCTCGAATCCACCTCTCCACTCAGATCAGCATCCACAAAATCCTGTAGGATTACTTTGCCATTACCATAACAAAGTGAAGTATTGGACGTACCTTTCAAGTATCTTAGAAGCCACTTCACAACTTTTCAATGCTCTTCCCCGGGATTTCCCATGAACTTGCTAACAACTCCCACTACATGTGCTATATCAGGTCTAGTGCAGACCATAGCATACATCAAGCTCCCAACTGCAGAAACATATGGAACTTATGCTTCTCAGTTGTCTTTGGTGACTGTTTTTTTGACAATTTTAAATGATTTGCCAACGGAGTAGTCTTGGGTTTAGCATCATTCATTCGGAATCTGGACAACACCTTCTCAATTGAACTCATCTCATCATCCATGGCTTGTTCCCACTTGATTGAATCCTCCATCTGTAAGGCCTCATCAAAAGACTCTGGTTCTCCTTCATCAGTCAGCAGCAGATAATGTAATGAAGGTGAATACCTATCTGGTGCCCTGATGGTTCTGGAAAATCTCCTCAACGTCTGCTTTGGTGTTACTTGTTCCACCTCAGGTTCTTCAGCAATCGTCTCTGGAGTTTCTTGTGTTTCAGTGGCAACATTGTGAGGCAAACTCCTATGCAACTCAACTTCAACTCCCACTTGCTTTGCATTCTCTGAACCCGACATATCCTTGTCCTTGTACAAGACGTTCTCATCAAATGTTACGTCACAATGCCTCAGGATTTTTCTATTTTTATCATCCTAAAACCTGTAACCAAACATATCAGAACCATAGCCTATATAGCCTTAACATCAAGCTTGTCTCTCTTCCACCAATGCGGGATGGGTTTGTATACCCAACAAACCTCCCCTCAAACCCGGACCACACAATCTCATGACTTCCTTTTCAGCGATTATCGATTTCAAATCTGCCACTATCTTGTACCGCCACAAAAACCTACGGGACACGCCGCTCGACCATCATGTCAGGAAGACTTTCAACACAAAGCATTACCGTAGACCTCCACATCGCTAGGTTACATCATCTGATCCACCAAATCATCTTGCACTGCCGTTATTGCCCAACGGGATACGCCGCCTGTACCATTACACGACAAGAAGACTTTCGATATAAGGCACCCTTCAGATCTTTGGTCCTAATGCCACAGATATTTTTGGTCCTAATGTCACACCGGTGACTCTGCACACGTCGGTCCATCACTCCTGCCCTCCGAACCTGGGCTCTGATACCTCTCCTGAATTGTGCATCTCCTTCTGTGCCTGCTGCTCCTTCCGTTTCCATAGTATGGCACCAAGGCTCTTCAATCCGCGACAATGCTAGTAACTATGCGGCTCCCTGCATAGGTAGTACTTAGGTGCTTTCTCGGGCTGCGCCCTGCCCTCTCCGTTGCTTTGTCTTCCGGACCTCCTGTTATCAGGCCTGCCGGTGTCATGATGCTTGGGTCGTGGCTTCCATCCTCGGCCTCTGCCACCATCTCCCCCACCTTGGTCATGATCACCATCCGAGTCTTCCCCTCGATCTCTGCTTCGCCTGTCATATCGAGCGGCCGTCAAAGCCTCTGCTTGCGTGATGGCCTCGGCAAAGGTGAAAACCTGTCGATGCTCCAGCTTCGTCCTAGCCCAACCCTACAATCCATCCCTAAGCCTCTGTTTGGCTTTATAGACAACATTGTTGGGGTAGAAGGTCTTCTTGAACTCTGCCTTGAACTACTCCCACGTGCTGACCGTGTAGAGTCCCCTTCCAATCTCAGCATCCTTTCGCTTCCACCACAACATCGCCATCTCACTCAGGTATATCACGACCGCGTTGATCTTCGTATCATCCCAGCTCACTTTGTTACACTTGAAGTAATTCTCTAAGTGCCATAGGAAATTTTCCACCTCTTGCACGTCTCGAACGTCTTTGAAAACAGGTGGCTTGGGAGCCTCAATTCTGGCCTCCCCTGATCCAGCAATCCCGATGCATCTTCCACCAGCCACTCCTTTCTCAAGTGCCCTCAACTTCGCATTCATAGCCTCCATGGTGTCGCTCATGGTCTTCATGGTGGCGCTCATGGCCTCCATCTTGCTAAGTGCCTCCATAAGTCGGCACTCTAAGGAAGTGATGGTCTCCCTCATCTCGAGCTCCGCCGCCTGGCGACCGTCCAACCCTTTCCAAATATTGTCGTTCTCCTCAAGGGTGAACTCCTCCAAGGTATGAAACTTGCCATTGACCTGGTTCAAGCGATGTCCTAAGAACTCTACTGCTCTCTGGGCAGTATCCACCCTCTTGACCCATCCTGTGCTGAGCGGGACGTTGCCGAGGTCTTCACCTTGCTCATCGTCGCTCAACTCCGCAGCCGAAAGTGAGTGAGTTGTTACGGCCTCACTTGGTGACGGTTCGACCGGCACCTCCTCAACTTTCTTGGAGCCTTTCTTCCCCCTGTGTTTCTTACCAACGTCCAGATCGTAGTGATTCCTGCCCCACTGTGGACGCCAATTGTTAGGAAATACGATCTGAAGATTTTTGTGGTAATGCCCAATGGGAAAACTCCAAGGTGATTGGGTTATATATATTAATGATATCTGGATATTTTTAATTACACCAAATACATTTATACATGGAGATCACTTGAGGAATACTTTACAATTCTTACTTGCTTGTAAGATTGTTGGATTTCTGGATGGGATATTTCTGGATGGGAGATTTCTAGATGCCTAACAAATGAAATGGCCCTTCTATTTATACAACTTTCTAAGGACCCTAGCTCTTGCTACAGTGCCATTTCTAGTCGTTGCTATAGTGCCCTAACCGTTGCTACAGTGCCCGAGAGTTCTGGAGCCTTCCGGGGTGCGTCGGACACGTCTTTGAGCCAGTACATAGATACAATATCAGGCTCCACAACCTAACATATAATTCATAAAAACTATTATTATTTCTTAGTTTGAAATTGAAGATACTCGCATCAAATAAAATTCGAGTTTACTATTTTATTTATTTAAAGATTACAATCACTTAACAGAAAATCTAAGATATGATGTCAAGAAAATAATCTAAAGTGTTGCTTAAGTATTTAAGAGTTCAAATTAAAGGTAAATATATTACAATATTTCTTACATAGAATGCTATCTACACATATTCATGAATTGAAAATGTAGTTTTTACATTTTTGTAACTATCAAAAAACTAATACATATTGTACTTATATTTTTTAAGATATTGTTTAAAAGGTGATGTTTAATATAATTATCCTTGTCATTTATTGTTGTTATCTCTGTGTCAAATCAATAATCGACCACTATTGTTGGACGGGGGAGGAAGTACGTCCAATGTATTTACACTAAATTAATATTGTATATCGAAAGTTCAAACAGATATTCAATAGCTTTCCTTTTGAATAGGATCATTTATAATTTGAATGGAAAGAAAATGATCTTTTTAGATATCTTATAAATAAATTCATAAAAAGAAACAATACAAAATCAAATATGGTGAATAATAAGAGTAAAAATAGGTATTTAGGAGCGAGTCCAGCGTGGTGATATAAATAGAATCATGTGTGATCATCTTCCTATTCTGTTCGCTGGAATAATTGATTGAAGATGGATGGAGGTTCCTTCTCTTCAAGCATAGGTGATTCAGTTGATTTTGAGGAAAAGGATTTATCACTGAGTGATAAACTCAAAGTCTTCAAATCTTCTGTATTTGATCCTGATTCTTATGTTACCAATCGATGTCGTCAAATGAGCGAAAAGGTTTTCTCTGATTTTGTTATGTATGCATAAATTTATGATTTGTGTTTGTAAGGTGCAATGTAAAGAAATTATTTGGAAATTTGTTTACAGGAAATAAGGCATTTATGCCATTACCTTATGGACTTAAGGAAGGCGTCTGCAGAAGAAATGCGAAAAAGCGTTTATGCTAATTATGCCGCTTTCATACGGTAACCAAACTTTGCCGTACGCCAATGAATTCAATGCATATTACTTTCCAACTCAGAAACCTTGTATGTATTTATGTATCAATTTCTGCATTGAAGCTGGAATATCTAGCCCGTGAATTTGATTTATCTCGTTTTCTTAGGCATCACGTAAAAATGCATATGAAGCTGTAACATTTTTAGGCTGAAACAACCACTTTGCAGTGTATCTAGGCTGTTGGTGCATCACTTGCAGAAATGTCTTATTCATTTTGTATATGCAGCACATCGAGGGAAATATCCAATCTTGAAGGACAGCTTATTGCCTTGAGAAATCTCCTATCTACTCGAGCAACAATTGTTCATGTTCTAGCTGAAGGAATTTGTGTTGATTCTCTATCTAGCTCCGACGGTTCAAAACAAGATGATAGGTCTAAATATGGCAACACTGATACCACCAATACTGAGAGTTGGTTAGGACAATTTATAGAGAAGCTTGAAGTGCTACTTGCTGAGAGGAGAGTTAATGAAGTTTTGGAAGTGCTGGATGAAGGAGAACATATGGTAAAGGATACTCGTAGTAAACAGACATTGACTCCATCTGAGTTATTAGCATTGCAGAAAGTTATCACTGAACAGAAGCAAAAGTTAGCAGCAAAGTTAGCAGAAGCTTCTTTCCAGTCTACAGTCAGTGCTGCTGAGCTTCGCTCTGCAGTACAAGCTCTAAAACGCCTTGGTGATGGACCTCGTGCTCATACCTTAATGTTAAGTTCTCACCAACAGAAGTTGCATGGTAATATGCAGGGTCTTCGGCCTTCAGGTACTTCACTTGGAGTAGCATATAGTGCTGCTCTTTCACAGCTGGTTTTCTCCACAATTGCACAGGCCACAAATGATTCTTTGGCCTTATTTGATGATGAACCTTCCTACTCATCTGAGCTAGTAACTTGGGCTGTCAACCAGACTGAGAATTTTACTCATCTTATTAAAAGATATGTCATAGCTTCACCAGCAGCATCAGGATGCTTAAGGCCTGTTGCTGAAAGTGTTTACATAAGTCTCGGGCACTGCTCTTTGCTAGAAGCTCGTGGATTGGCCCTTTCACCAGTTCTCTTGAAAATCCTTAAGCCCTGTGTTGAGCAAGCACTGGATGCCAATATAAAGAGGATTGAGCAGTGCACTGCTGCACTTGCAGCTGCAGATGATTGGTCGCTAACTTTTACACCAATAGGCTCACGTTCTCTAGGAACTTCATCTCTTGCTGGTGTAATTGCCTCCCAGCCAAAGCTCTCAAGCAGTGCTCATAAATTCAACACAATGGTTCAGGTGATTAACTTTGCACTTTAGCAGAAATAAATAACTCTCGCATTTAGCTTTTCATCTCATAATTCTGGTTTTTCTATAGTATGTAATGTTCTGAAGCTCTTTACGGCACTAAACTTCACAGGAACTCTGCGAGGACATTAGTCCTCTTGAGATCTTACAGTTGTCTGTGCACGCTTTGGAAGGTGTGATGCAAGTGTTTAACGCATACATAGGTATGTTGATAAAAGCATTACCTGGTTCAGTGGACAATGAGAACCTTGAAGGATCTGTAAACAGAATTGTTAGGTTGGCTGAGACAGAACCCAAACAAACTGCTTTACTAGCCAATGCATTACAGTTATCAGATGAGCTAATCCCTCGTGCAGCCATGAAGCTTTCATTTTCACAACAATCTAATAAGACAGATGATACATCCAAACGAAGTACGGACAGGCAGTCCCGTCCTGTAGAGCAGAGAGAACTGAAGCGGCGACTCCAACGTTTAGTTGATCAGCTCCGTGACAGCTTTTGTAGGCAACATGCACTTGAACTCATTTTCTTTGAAGATGGTGGCGTTCGTTTAAGTCCAGACATGTACCTAAATATGGAAGGAAATCCAGAAACGATAGAGTGGTTCCCATCACCAGTATATCAGGAAATGTTCGGGAAGTTGACTCGAATTGCTAGCATAGCATCAGACATGTTTGTGGGGAGAGAGAGATTTGCTACTATTCTTTTGATGAGGCTCACTGAAACTATTATCCTCTGGCTTTCTGAAGATCAAAATTTCTGGGAAGAGATTGAGCAAGGGGCAAGGCCTTTAGGTCCACTTGGGCTTCAACAGGTTTTTTTTTGTCAAGTTTTGTTTCCTTTTGTAAGTGCACAAATTAGATACTCCCTCTATCCCAATTTATAGTCAGTCTTGAAAAGAACGACACATTTATATATTTAGTAACAATTTAACTTTAAAATATTCATTTTATCCTTAATAAAAGGATTTATAGTCACAAACATGTGTCATTTATTTTAAACACAAGTTTAAAATATCTTTCTTTTTTCTTAAATTCTGTGTCAAATCAAACTACATTACATAAATTGGGGCGGAGGGAGTACTTTTGTTTGTTTTGATAACTGAAATGTCGTGTTGTTTCTACTGTAGTTTTATCTAGATATGGAGTTTGTGATACTTTTTGCTTCACAAGGGCGTTACTTGTCTCGAAATCTTCAACAAGTAATCAAAAACATCATAGGCAGAGCCATTGAAGCAGTTGCTGCAAATCAGATTGATCCTTACAGGTATACCATAGAAAATAAATCAAAGCCCCTGAATCATTCATTCTTTACTGTATTTTAAGGATTCATAAGAAATTTCACTGGTTTTTACGCTAACCGGCAACCTACTCCAATACTCCTCACCTGTCAAAGTTCATCAGTTACTAAGTTTTAAAAAATTCTAATTCTGCAGTGTACTTCCAGAGGATGAGTGGTTTGTAGAAGTTGCTCAAATTGCTATAGATATGCTAACTGGGAAAACACAAGTAGGGACCATGGAGAATGTTAGCAGCCCTACAACATCATCAGTTCTTTCTCATGGAAGTAACTAATATTTACTACTGCCTTCCCATTTGAGGATAGTAACCAACTAAATACTTCATTTACTAGTTGGTTTCTTGATTTGATAATCAGTTGGTGTTTTACTAGGAGAATTTATTTATTTAATTGTATTCTTTTAAGCTAAACTCAACTTAGTTTCCTCCAATGTAAGTAGTTCTTTCAACTTTATAATGCTTATAATTGGTCAATACGAATTAATAGGCAACTGTACTGGATAAGATCATAAGAAGGTATCCAGTACAATGTAAATTTATCATGCAACTTCTCTAGATTATCAACCTCCGTAGGGATGTAGTATTCGTTATTGTAACTGTGATATCTACATCATCTTAAAGTTTACCTTTCCCTTTTTTTGGCATGTACAGAGATTCAAATCCTAGCCTTCTACTTGGGATCAGAATAATCCTCCATATAGGTGTGTTTGGTGTGCTCAGAATATATATTTTAATTTTCTCATGTGAAACATTTTTGTTAGAAAAATAAATTTCTTAAAAATGAGGAAAATGGCTGATAATAGAAAAAACAAATTTCATCAATGATATTTCAAATTAATTGCTTCTCCACAGAGATTTTGACAACTGGGGAAAAGAGGAGAAAGGGAGGGACACAAACTAGCTAACAGTAACTTCATCACTTATTTGCCATATCCTGTGGATTACACTGTTTCAAGGGGTTCCATTTTTAACCCCGAGTTGCTGATAATTCACATAGTTGATTTCATTTAACCGTATACAACATAAGATCTGCTCCGGCAATTCTTCAGTTTTGTTGCCCTGATTTTGAATAGTAAAAATAATTACTTACAATTGATTTGGGAAAGATGAGAATTTGAGGTCAGATACAGATACTCACCTGAATTGTGAGCCCTACATCCAAGGAACATAGCTTTAGCCTATCTAGGAACGTTTCGCAACCCTTCCTAGAGATGTAACTGAATCTGTGCATGTCTATATCAATCTCAAAATAATTTTCTCCCTACAAAGACATCATTAGCAACTTAATAACAACTTGAACAGATTTCCTTCAATAAGAATGGCACTCATACTAATGCCCACACAAACATAAAAGACAAGCTGTTCATGCAAATCTGGCAATCATACCTTATAGAACTCATGTTGAGGACGTGAAAGAACAGGTTTTTCATTGTACGCCTGCATAAGCTTCCTCTCTGCTGCACTTAACCGGAGGTCCTCCACATTTGCTACACGACCTAATATCTTCAACCTTTCCCTAAAGGGAACAGTACTATCCATTGGAAAAGCCTTCACTTTTTCCACTTCATCATCCATTACTCTCTGATCAGAGGAGCACAATCATTGTTAAATAGTAGGAAAAGATTGTTCACTTAAAAATCTGACTCATGGTTTACCAAGAAATAGATAAGAGGTGAATAAACCATGAAATAATACTGGTAAACAAGCAGCACATAACGCAATATTACAAGTGAATATACAAAGAGAAACAAATGTTACAAGAAGCACAACTCTACAACAAGTTAGAATGAATAAAAAAGGCAAACATGACGAAACATGATCAAACAATTAAGAAGCAACAGGAGATATATACAACTAGAGACCGGCCAAAAGAGAAACAAGTAACAATGACATGGTAATTTGAACTTACTTTGATGTTCTCTAGAAAATGAGAAGGCAGTTCCTTTGCATAACTTTCGGAAAGCTTAAAGTACAAGACAAAACTCATTCCTTTACCATCAGTTTCACCCTGAAAAATTGCAGTAGGATATAATGGTACCTGTAAAAAATCGTCATCACAAAAAATTAACCATCAGCCCAACTTAAATGACAGCCAGAGCAATGGAGAAAAAAAGAAAAGAAAAAGACATACATTTATTCTCTTCAAGCTAAACTAAATGGTACCTGAATGTTCACAACAAGAATGGGTGGAAGTGTCCCAGAGTGTTCAATAACAGGAAGTTCCACAAGTCGAGCAATATGATCAATTTTTCTTTGAGATAAAAATACATCAACGCCAAAAGGATAATATGCAGCATAATTTGCTGCAAATTCTTTCCTTTTGTCCCTGCAAAAATTAAAATATGTGAATGATACCACATAAACAAAAGTAGAGGGCAGTTGCATCGGCAGACAGCATGCATACACAGACTTGTGATAACCTTAACATGCACAAAACACATCTTTGACTACAGGCATATGGATTTTCCCTTAGATTTTCTACTTTTTCTTAATGAAGGATTACATCTAAGCCATTTTTTATGACTAGATTGTCTCACTCATAAAAAAGGGCTTACCTGTTTGTTCTTATATCTGTAAGCACACGCAGAGTAAGCCTGCATTACCTGACATAGTTTCCTCCCCGAACCTTGAAGGTACTTGGTTCAATATGGGACCAACTATCAGGCAATTTCTCTTCCAATCGACAAACTGGTACTTGGCTACCAGCTATGGGCCTTTGAAGCAGGTTTTTAGATGAAACTGTTTCCAAAGACAAACTAAAGTTAGCTCATTGTATTTTCTTCTCCTTTTTCTGGTAACTGTATCACATATCACTGAATCATCACTTTTGTTTCCATCCGAAAAATAAACATATAGAGAATTCCTCAAACATTTACATAAGATGCCAAACAGCCTGTTTTCACGCTCAGAGACAGATACATGTTGTCAAGGACTTCATTCCTCTATCACACTCATTCTCTCCTTTTCCTTTTCCTTCTCTCTCGATTGTACAGCTTGATTTATGAAACAGGTCTAAGGACGTCAAACTTGTGAACTTTGAGAAAACAGCTAGACTAAAATTTTCCCTTAAAAGTGGATCATTAAGATCCGCCAGTTATTGGACGTATCATTTCTTCTGAAGCGTCTTACTTCATAGCTTCCGAAGTATCACATTTGCTAGGTCAAGTCTCCTTTTGGAACTACTTTTCCTTTATCTCTCAGCTAGACTAAATTTTCCCTTAAGAAGTAGATTGTTAAGATCTGTTCCACCCAACGCGAAGCAGAATCTAGAACCTTGACAAGGATTCCTTTTGTTTTACCTTCTATACTGGCCCCACTTTCACACTCATGCATTTTATATTAAGGATGTACTAGCTAAAAAGGCAACGAGGTACACCTTAAATCACATGGAAGACAGTGGCCTCAAAACGCCTATAATCGCTTGGAATGAATTCACACTTAGCGAAAGATAAGGCACAATGGAAAATAAAAAGATTTGTTTAGGCAAATATCAATTAATTAGCAAAATATGTTTTAGTCATGTTAATACATTTATTTTAGGTCTTTTTAGGAATCTTTTAGCCAATTAGAGATTCTTATGCCAAGAAATATAGAGAATTTTTAAAACTTTTTATTTTGAATGTTGGTCTGAGATGTATTTAAATGAGGAAACATGGTCAGTGGGGATTCACCTAGCTGACTCAACTTGTTCCAGGCTGCGGTATTATTGTTGTTGTAAGGAGGCACTTCTTTAGATGTCCAGACTCATCAAAAGTCTGCATCGATAGCTATAGCTAGTTCTTGAAATTTCATCTATATATATGGCTTCAATAGCGAAAATTGCTAATTACTAATTGCAACAAATTAAAGATAGTTCAGAACCAATATTTGAAAAAATAATCAACAATGATGTTCAAACTTAATTGATTATGGGATGCATATTTGGAGAACTTTGTGTCAAAGCAACTAGACAAAAGTTTAGATATAGAAACTCACGTAGAGTGGCACAAGGATTTCCTTCTTTCGATTTGAAGGGAAGTTTTAAGTCCGCTTTCTTCCTTGAACTAGGAGGACTAGAGCTAAGAGATCTCTTCTCAACTGGCACAACAGTGGAGGTAAGACGGGGAAGACAGTTGCTTGAAAGAATTCCACAGTTCTCCAGCAAACAATCTCCCCTGCCACTACCTACATTTTCCGAGGACGAGATCTCATCAAGGAAAACAGGCGGTACCTCTTTTGGAAGCACTGAACTTCTTGTTGTCTTTACAATTTTACCGGAGCAACTTCTAGAGCTGCTAGCATAATTTCTTAATAGTTCCTCCTGCCTCTTCGCTTCAGACGATAATTGACAGTGGACATTTTTATTAACATCCCCATTGTTAGCATCGTTGATAGAAGCTACACTAGTCCGCCCACACTCAAAGCTGTTGAGAGAAAGTACATCTGCAGTAATTGTGTTTATGTCTGTATTATTAACTTAAGTTCAAAGGAAACAAAATCTAACAGTTGAAAGGGAAGATTGAAAATCAGAATGCTGTACCATCAGGAACACTCTGGAAATCTTCATCACTGCAGTCAGATTCAAATATTGCAGCGGAATCATACCATGCCTCCTCAATTCTTCCTGTTATTTCCATGATAAAACGTTAACCAATTAAGAAGGTCATTTGTGATTTTATTTGCTATTCAGTTTTAGGATAAAAACTTAAAATATACCAAATTCATCCCAATGAATATTGGATGGAATATTGAAGATATAGTGGAAAACAATGTTATGTCCTAAACGGACAACCAACCAAGCCGCTTGCTGAAGGCATATGACAAGATTCAAGAAAGAAAACGACATTCCAAGAACATGAGAAACTTTAGGAGTTTACTAATGTACAAAACATAAAAAGCACATTCACCAATTTCAAGTTATAAGAGAACGGCACGACACAGCCAATCGGACTTTGATTGTTTCTACAATTACCTCAAAGCAAATTCTCAAAGGTCCAGCAACTATAACGCCATTTTAACACCAAGAAAGTGATAACCATTGAGACCTTTATATTACATTCTCACCAATATATCTTTTAAGAAAAGTTTCTCCATCAATCAATCAACAATTTTAGATATTCAGACCAAGAAGTACTGGTTTCGGATAGGATAAAATAGAAAAGAAACGTACTCCCAACATGGCAAAAATGAACTTAGCACCGTTAATAACGGTATAAACCCAAGATGAATGATGGTGTTATAATTTTAGATGATTTATTAGCATCCAACAATAAACTGCAGGACTTCAAAGGAAACATCTTACAAGTAAATTTTTATTAGTAAATTTTAAGATTTTATTTTTCACTTAAAACAATAATAAAAGATTGTAAAAAGCACATAAAAAATTTATATAAAAGGAGAAAAAGAAAAACAATCCATCTTTTACTAAAAAATAGTTTAATACTTTGAATTAAATAACTTAACTCTTCATATTAATAACTATAATTTTCACAACAACTTTTTAGGAATACTACACTAAGGTAGTAGATAAGAATTATTGTTGTTGTATGTGTATATATTCAAGGCCTAAAACAAATAAAAAATCATTTAACCATCAAGTTAGTAGGAAGAGAATGAGATAACAAAACTTATAGTAATGAATATCTATTCAAGTCAATCACATCAAAGATCTAAATCTAATTTTATTTCATATGCAGTGGACCAACTTACCATCTAAAATGTAGACAAGATGAGCCTATAGAAGTGCATCGTAATAAAACCACTAGATCTATAAAAATGTGTTCGTTATAATTTATATTTTTCTGCTAGCTTACTCAATTAACCATATACTGAATTCCTTTTCTCAACCACTTGGAAGTTCCTCTTGACAACAATATAGGAGTTTTGGAGTGGCTGGGGTAGAGGAGAGGGAATGGTAAAAGGAGATTACAATATGGGGAATCAAAATCTCACCAATACTAAAATGAAAGTTTAGACAGTAAATTAATTAAGCTATTAAAATTTCTCAAGGAAATAATACTCCATGCTAGAAGAAGAAATTTTAAAAAATCGGACTTATTGAAACATTTCCATCTAAACGGATCTCATGATCTTCATATCTCCAACTTTCTTCCACCTTAAACCTTTCAACTTTACTAAACTTACTCAAATATTAAAAATTAAATGCTGATTACTTTCACAATTCAACCAACAACAACAGCATACCCAGTGGAATCCGGGATAGAATATTGAGTTTCCAACATTTTAGATCACAATTCCTAATAATCCTTGTGCAAAAAAGTAAAGAGAGAAAGAGAGAGTACCCTGACATGTTGGATTGTAGTTATCCAAAGGGAATGCCTCATCAATTTTATGAAGGGAGTTATCATACAAATGAGAAGATTTCCTTATTCTTCTTCTTTTTCTATTATTTGAAGATCCCAATTTAGCTCCTAAACTATCTGGCCGTGACAGACATTTCCCCATTTCTTCTCTTGTTAATTTTACATCATATTTTTCGATCTCAACCAAATAGTAGAGTCGAGAGAAGAAGCGTGAACGGGTAGAGAACCCATTAACAATCCCCTTCTCTCCGGATATTCTTGGAATTATGTTACATGATTTTCAGAGAAGAAGAAACAAGTTCAATTCTTCTTCTCACACTATTAATACATTGTGTGCAGACAGTTGGTGGGAAAAGACTGACTGCCTCTCTTTTACCAAATTAATTTAAAATCTACTCACTTTTGTCTCTTTTCTTTTTGGTTCATTCCAAAAATACATATATCATCATACTATGAATAAAAATAACTTTACTTTAAAGTCTTCTCTTACCGTTAATGAAATAATTATAATGAATGATTTTAGATCATAAATTTTAAACATCTTTTTTTTCTTAAGCATCGTGGAGAGAGTATTTTTCTTATTTAATTTCTACCCGTTACTTGTCATTTTTAATAAATCAAAGTAGGACAATCTTGTTTTTCCTATTACATCCTTAATTTATTAATAACGAGTTAAGATTTCTGAAAAATATATAACCAATAAATATGTTTGAGACTGTATCAAGTAATAAAGGTGAAATAGTGAACTCGTTATATCAATAATTATTTTATTAATTGGTGTGTCAAATTAAAATTGACAAGTAAATTCAAACGGAATGAGCAATGGAGATTTATTTCCCCCGTTTTATTTTAGTTGTTATAGCTTTCTTTTTACAATTAAACGATATGAATTTTCACTGATATTTTAAGATGCATTTTTTAATTATATTAATATAAGAAATACAATTTACGGTACTTTTCATATATATATTATATATATTAAAATTTTTAAATTTTTATTTTAAAATATAAAATTATTGTAGTTTAATTTAAATTTCAAATCAATCAAATTGACTCTTTGAAAAGCATGACATGACAATCAAAAAAAGGAATGAAGTGAGTGTATGTAGATTAGATAAAACTTATACTCCATCCATCTCATATTAGTTGGTTAACGACCTTACTAAGTATATATATGTCCCAAATTACTTGTCCGCTTATTAAACGAAAATGAAATTAATTATGTAAAAAATTTTCATTTTACCCCTACATAAACATTCTTTTATTGGAAGTCTAAATAAATTTAGAAGTTAAAGAAATTTTCTTTTTTTCAAAAGTTCATCAATTACTTTGTTTTTGTTGCAACCAAATCTATTCATATATATTATGGTACGTATTAAGTATATATTTCATAAATTGTCGTAATGTCCATAAATATAGATAAAGAGTAAATTAGCAAAATTGATCATCTTATTTATAATTTCTTTAAGTATCGATTAAAATGAATAGTAATTAAGTGATATAAAATAGAGAAAATATTATAAATAACCAAATGGCCATTGTCAATTGATGTTGATATTCTTCAAAATTATTTTTTTTTGTATTAGAAAATTTTATTTCTACCCATAAAAATTCTGAGATGATATGCAAAATTTTTTGTTCAAATTATTTGTTGTCATGGGACATCATTTCGTCCCTTGGAATTGATTAAGTGCAAATAGATGAAAGTTATGGAGATAAAAAATAGCTAATCACTTTTCGGTATAAACAAGAAGGGGATTGTCATAAATTATGCATTCTTATTCAATATTTTATTTTGTGATAATATATTAATGCATGTAGTTCTTGTATAGGTACTCTCTCCGTCCATTTTATTTTTCGGGATAAAGTTCAATATAACTCTTAAGGAAAAAGTTAATTAGAGGTGTTGTTTGATTAATATATTTCTTATAAAAACTTAAACTTTGTGCCTCTTAATTCTAGAATAATTAATGCTAAGGGCAAAGTTGAAAAAAAATAATTAATTTTCTCTTTTATTTATTTAAATTGATAACTACTCCCTCCGTCTAGCTTTACTTGACCCCAATTGACTTGACACAGGGATTAAGAAGTAGTAAATGATGATGTAATTTTACTAAATTACCTTTTAAATATAATAAATATGTTGTCGTGAATATAATAAATATGTTGGACATTTCAAAATAGTAAGTAAAGATGGATGAATGGAGTATTTGGGATAATTATTTTTAGTATAGCTGATAACTAAAATGGGACGGAGGAAGTATCATTTAGGTGAGTAAAGAAAGATTGCATCAATTTATGTACAACTTATATGAAATTTCTAATAAGAAAAAGAAAATCAAATAATGTACAGTGTTAAGTCTATTGTAAATCTAAAAAGTCCCACCAAACTCCTAAAATTCTGCTGATTAAGATTCTACAACAAATATCCCGTTTACTTTGATTTAAAGGCAGAGGATTACAAGAAAGAAGAGACAAATTAAACTTATATTTTTTTTTTCTGAGAGAGAGATCAAATATCATGACTAAATATTTTCTGAAGTTATAGAAAAAATCTAACTTCTTCTTATTATTTTTTTAGGGAGATCAAATATCATGAATAAATATTTTCTTAAGTTATAGACTAACTTAATTTCCAAATAACTAATCTTGAATTTTTACCTAAGAAATAAAATAATCATTTATTATGGTTAACATAGGGCATTAGGGTTAGTCCCTAAAACCGCATTTTTAAGAAAAGAAGAAGTAGTAGTAAACTTAATGAGCCATTATTGTTCAATTCTGTAAACAAAAAGAGGAAATAAATGAACGACCATTATCATATTTATGTCCTCCCATCAAGTAAATGCCACAATATACTTCCTCCCTTCATTTTTATTTCTTCAGTTTGATATTTTACATTCTTTTAAAAAAAATAAGTTAAAGTGTCAAAAACATATTTTTATCTTTTTTTTTAAAAAAAAAAATTTCATATCCAAATGTTTGGGAGTTTAAGTTCTATACTAGCTATTACTCTTAATTTTAGAAATATATTATTTTATACATGAACTATCCCTTTTTAATTAGTTTTAAAAACACACTTCAGTGGTGTATGTAATACACTCTCTTTTTACTTTTTTTTTAAAAAAAATCTTACTACATGGCATTGCACATAAATAAAACATCTCTTTTATTCAAAGATACTTTGCCGCATGATATTCCAAATGCAGAAGTATAACGACCCCAAAAAGTGCCCGAAAATGTGCCTCGGAAGTGCTCAGAATTCTAATTTTCATATATCTCAAAATTTTTGTGTGATATCGAAAATCCGACTTCATATTCTTGTTTAGGGGATCAAATTTAGGGGGAAAAGGGTCTAACCCCGATTTTAGAGCAACCGTATCAAAATTCGAAAATCGCAAAATGCAATTTCCAGAATGTACTTCGCGCTGCTGGCGCGACGCACATTGCCTTTATTTTGTTACCAGTTTTTAGTTTCGGTCCAAGCCTTTTAAGTCTTGGGCCTAAGCATTTACACACGAGAAAATACTTATACTTAGTCATTTTTCACCCTCATATCATTCTAAACATTCCCCAATACTCACCAAATACTTAGTCTTATATTTATCTCAAAATTCAAGCCTCAAAACCCTCTCCGGATCTAAGGATTTCCTCTCAAGTTTCAAGTCTCCATCTCCAATCTTTATCAAGTTCTTCTCCACATCTAAGGTATGTGGGTTTCTTTCATGGGTTCCTTTCACTCATGATGCCCAAACTTCATTTTTTTTACAAATTACATGATTTAAAAATAATTTACTCATGGGTCTTATTTATTATGAAAATCACTGCACACTATGTTGGGGGTTTATGAAATTGTGACTGTTTTGCTATATTTTGGGGTATGAAACTAAGATCTATTGTGAGATTTGATGAATGATTTTGATGTGTGTTGCTTGAGGGTGTTACCAAGTATCTATTGACGGTTTTACATTGAATTTTCTAGCATAATTTCATTCTTGAATTGCATGATTTTACACTAGCACTACACACCCTCTAGGTGTTTGATAAAATATCCGGTTATGGTTTCTTGAGGAATTGAAGGTCCAATGCATGTCTTATGAGTTGAATGACTAAGTGATGATTTAATGATGATGGAATGATGATGAAAGTGATGTATGTATATGATGACTTTATGATGATGATAAGAATGTTTATATGAGTTGCTTTCCAGAAGGAGTACCTATGGTGTTGCAAGTAGATTGTTGGGTTTTCATGTTTGTTGTGCTCTTGAAGAAACGGAGAAGGTCTTCCCTTGTTGTTTGAAATATAATGTTTTGATGAGTTAGTTCTATGATCCTTACCAGAAAGGCCATGCCGTAAGGTAGAAAGACCAATGATCCCTACTGAAAAGGTCATGTCGTAAGGTAGAAAGACTAATGATTTCCACCAAAAAGATCATATCATAAGATGTGGACTTTTTATAGAAAAGGCCATATGCCGTAAGGTAGAATAACTAGTAGTTCCTACCGAAAAGATCATATCGTAAGGTATGAACACCCTACCGAAAAGGCCATGCCGTAAGGTAGAAAGACTAATAATTTCCATCGAAAAGATCATATCGCAAGGTGTGGACATTCTATTGAAAAGGTCATGCCGTAAGTTAGAATGAATTACAACTCCTACCCAAAAGATTATATCATAAAGTAGGGGACGTATTATACTACTTACCAAAAAGACTATGTCGTACGGTAGGGGTATTGGTAACACTCTCCAAAAAAGTTATACCGTAAGGCAAATGGGGACCATATGGTCCATTTCATGAAGATTGGTAAGAAAGGTTTGAGTATGTATTCTATATTGAGTTTACATTCCTTGATCATGATTTACAAGCATGTTTTACCTTAAACATTGATCATGCATATCATATTGATGTTACACCTATCCTTTGCTTATAATGATGCATTTCGACTACGTTGCTTAACTCTTACTAGCATTGCATCCTACATACTTAGTACATTCAAACATATTAACGCATACTCTATGTCTACATGATGTTACCATGTAGGAACCAGTGTACCGCTTGATCATCCTCCTCCTCCACGTGGCTAGTACGATTGTCTCTCAAGCTAGTTGGTGAGTCCTCAATTCCGGGGACGTTACTTACGATCTCTTGCAATGTATTGAAACTATCTTTCTTTTGTGTATACATTAATTATGAGGGTGATCCCGGTTGCTTGTCTTAGCCCCCGCTATTATCTACATAGTAAAGGTGTTGTTGGACATGATATGTATCTATGTTATAAGTCTTGACTCTCTTGTTTCTTGATGTTATGATATGAAAGTTTATCCTTTGTCCTAATTCCCTTGCTTATGCTTATTTCTTATTATCATTTTAATTTCTTCCGCGACAAAGGATGTGTAATGATATGCTATGATGCTTGTTAGCGGTTCCTTCAGGTTCCTCATTCACCATTCACGTCTAAGCCCTCGGCTTGGATCGTGACAAGAAGCGTATACAGGTAGGGATCATCAAAATCATGTGAGCCCATGCTTTACTCCCAAGATAATATATAGTAGTGCTATACTTCTTTAAACTATTTAAATATAAATATATAAATCCATATATAGTTGAAGTATCAAGTAATGTGATGAGATGATTTTGGTGCACCTTTCTAAGTGAAGTTAATTTGAATCTTATACTCCATCCGTTTAAAAAAGAATAACCTAACTTGGCTTGACACAAAGTTTAAGAAAATAAAGAAGACTTCTTTTTATTTTGTGATTATAAATTAAAGTTATGTGAAATATACCAAAATGTCATTTAATCTTGTGACTTTAAACATGTCACGTGGAAAGTTAAAATTAAAATTTTGCCAAAAAAGAAAATAGATCATTCTTTTTTAACAGACTAAGATAGAAAACATGTCTTTTTTTTTTTAAACAAATGGAGTATCTATCTTGTTTTACTTTTCTTTCTCAAATTAGATAGATCCTATTTAAGTGGTTAGTGATTAGTTGTAGCACTTCAAAATTTTCAAGTTTGTCATATTAAAAATTCTTAATTTTTTAGCATTGATATTTGTTTATATTATTTAAACCAAATGTGTATTTTAAAACTAACAGTATTAGATGACATAATATACAATTCAAGAATTAGAGGTCTAGGCTACATCCATGGTTAGAGGCCACTTGTACTATCCAAGACTAGTGGTCGAGGCTATGATCGAGTTAGAGGCTACTTGCACCTTCAGCGGTGAGAGGTCAAGGCTACATCTATGATTAGAGATCACCTGCACTATCTAAGACTAGAGGTTTGGCTATGATGGGTTAGAGGTCATTTGTACCATTCAGGGATAAGGTTTCCAGGCTACATCCGCGATTAGAGGCCGCTTGTACTATCCAAGAATACAAATCCAGGCTACGACTGGATTAAAAGCCATTTGTACATTGAAGGATTAGAGGTTTGAGCTACATCTATGGTTAGAGGTCATCATTTGCACTTCGGGGGTTAGAGATATCTGAGTTTTGTACTGCCCTTTGTCAGAGTTCGACAGTGTTTAATTTCTGTCTGCCTACTTCTACCTTAGCTTTATGCACGGGTGTACCTTCTGGGTCTATGCATGTAAACCCTTTTATCATTAAGGGTATAAAGGTCTTTATTTTCTAATTGTCTTTTTTTTTTTTTTAAAAAAAAGAAAGAATTTAAAGAGGAAATAAAGGAGGGGCTTCAACCCTCTCCCGTGTAAAAGAGGGTTATTAAACCCTTTTCAATCAACTCCCACGTCTTCTCCCCTAAAAAAAATCTGCGAAGCCATTAGTTGTTCTTTTGGAGCAAAGGAGCAAGGAAGAGAAATTGTTAAGCTTTGATTGTGGCTTTCTTTAAGAGAAAAGTGGAAGAGGAAGGTAAGTTTCCAAACTTAATTTGTAAATTATTTTCATGATTGTAAAAGAGATTACGAGTTTAGAAATATGGAGTTAAAGAAGTTGAGACAAAAAAATTGCTAAACTTCATGAACAGAGGGAGTGCATAATCCTTAAATCGTAAACTTTGGTAGTTTAACATATTGAGCATAAAAGTAGATAGGCATATATTATGCCAGTTTACAAGGATAAGTTTACCGAGATAAGGTCGGGTTTTATTTATTTATTTTTGCATAATCAAAGAACTAGTTAGGCTTGGACGCTTTGGAGCCTTTTCACGAAATATTGAGGGTTGGGTATTTAAAATATGAATTTGCCTAAACGAGGATGTTAATACATGATCAATATGATATGATTATAGATTGATTGAAGGAAGCCGTTCAAATTGCTAAGAGCGATGAGTTTGGAAATTCAATACAAGTACAGTGACTAGTAATCTTAATCCCAATTTGTGTTTTATAAGTTTTTATGATTTTTACATGATTTATAAAGTGAATTGCTATTGAATGATTTGAATTTTCATAAGGGACCAATCCTTTTACTTGATATGATATCGAAATAGTTATTTGTATTTTATTAGACAAGTATATTGAAATTGAGATGATTACCTTTATTGAAAGAATTTGACGTTTACTTGAGATATAAGTACTTTTACATGTATTTTTCATTAAGTTTTGACATGATATGATTATAAGATTGAAGTGTCTTGTACTGCTTTGAAAAAACTTATATGGTTTATAAAAAAAGTTTTAATGGGAGTAGACCTTGATGAACTCGTAGCTAACGATGTGTTCCTTAGACCTGGTACACCTTGTATTTACTAATTACAGATAGAGCCCTTGCTAGTGGGAAGATAAAACTAACATACATTACTGATATCCCTCTAGTAGAGATTTATTGATATGAAAGTTACAGCTATCGTCTATTCTTTTAAGAAGATAGATATACGATTACCGATTACATGATTCATTCTTGGAAACCTCCCGAATATGTATAAGATTTGATATGAAAGTGTTTTACTGAGTTTATTCCCTAATACATATAAGATTTGATATGAAAGTGTTTTACTGAGTTTATTCCCGAATATGTATAAAATTTTACATGAAAGCGTTTAGTAAGTTTATTCTCGAATATGTATAAGATGTAATATAAAAGTATTACTGAGTTTATTTCCAAATATGTGTATGATTTGATATGAAAGTGTTTTACTGAGTTTATTTTCAAATGGTTAAGTTGATTTGCTTATACGAGACAACAAGATTGATTATGGCTATTGATTTTTGAAAGAGAATTTAAACATGATTTTGATTTTTATACTAGCATATTTTCTGACTTGTCCCTTATTAAAAAGATTGTGGTTATTATTATTACTCGCTGAGTTAGCGTCTCACTTTACGCTAAGTTTTTTTTTTTTTTACAGAAAATACAGGTGATATTAGCGAGGATTTAATTAGCTAAAGGTAGAAAGTTGATTCCATGGTGTGTCCACTCTTGTTCGTGTGAGAAACAATTTTATTTTGTTATGAACCTTTCTTTGAATTCTTAAAGTCACTCTATAGTCATTTCTTTATTTAGAGTTATTAGTATTCTCTTGTTATTCTAGATGTATGAGTGAGTTTAATTTATTCCCATTGTTGGAGTCGAGTTAGTATTATTGCATAGAGAATAGAGTGGAAATTAATACGGTGGCTTGATTTGAAAAGTTAGTGGTTGTGTTGTTGAATTCTGAGACAAGTAAAAATTTGGATAGGCCTAAAAACAGAGAAAACTCGGCCCGATTTTCTGCAGAATTCTAGGAAGGCTTGCTTTGGGATTCTCCCCTTTAGCCCTGTCATGATCCTTAATTGGATCGTGACAAACTTGGTATCAGAGCTTAGGTTATTCCTGTGACTTACGGAGCTCACATTAGTTGTAGAATCTCAATTATGATTATTTTGCCGGTCATTTCTATAATCATGATTTTATGAGAACCTGATAGGATGTGTCTTACCTTCTTTCTTATTCCTCCTTCTGTGTATGACTATCGTGCCAACTAGATGAATTTAGCACTACTTATATTTCTATCACATATCTTGAATTTAGTCATCCAATAGCAAAAGTAGCTTAAAATTTGTGAGCCGTCAAGGATCACCTTTGTAAACATCCATTTTTCCCAATTAAGGTGAAGAACTACAGTAGTTGACAATGTTTAGAATGCGGGTATTATGCCAGTATGAAGGATTTTCAAATACATGTGTAATATGTAATATATCTTTTGTCGATATAGTACTACTTTGCCGCAATAGCAATATGAGAGTGCTATTGTTAAGATATTTATTTTTCCCGTAACGACCCAAAAAGATTAGCAAGTAAGATGAATATGTAGGAAAAAAGACCTGCTTCAGGCATCTAGAAAGATTCAGATGATCCAGAATGAGTGTGTTCTTGAGATTTTCTAAAGATGGAAAACCTCTAAGGTTCATAGGTTTAAACTGCTTAAGTATCCTTAAAAGATCTCTTTTTAGTAAAGATTAGAAGGTGAAACATTTAAAGTTCTCTTCTCTTGAGCTATTGGATGTTCCAGTGAGAGGTCTATAGATCTAATAACTTACAGACCAAATGACATGACCTACACAATGTATGATATCATGCTATCAAGAAGTCGATACGAGCAACACTATTCACTTGGATAAATAAGTTCATTGAGATGTTTATGGATCATTTCCTTTTTGATAGTGAAGTGTAAGCCTCCTATATAGTTCATGAAATTAATACATATGACAAATGTACTAATACATGACATTAGGTCTTTGTGAGTTGTCCTGTTTCTAGAAAAAAAGGTCTTTGTGATTTGTCTAGATATATAACACCTCAGGCTTAGAGGTGTCCGAAGCCGTTAGTTAACTGTTTAAACAAGGCAATAGTCTTATATATCAAGATTTTGACTTACCTTCTGAAACCTGAACTTGCCAAAAAAGGGTCGGATGTGATAGGCATGCAACTAAGGATTCAAATATGAAGGTCAAAAAAAAAAAAACCAGCATAGACTTATTTCAGGTTAATGCGCTAGAATCCAAGGACAAGTATGGAAGTATCCTATTCATGTTGTCAGTTCTACGGTTGATCCCTATTAAGTTTAACATGTGTAAAATTTGTCAACTTTGAATTAAAAATAAAGAATATCATGAATGATCAGATTTCAGTTGATATGATCAACTTCAATAGGACCATATACAAATGGGTTATTTTTTTCAATGCCCTTAATTTCCAATGAATATAGTTGTTGAGATGTCTTATAAGCCCATTTTGTTCAAAACAAATACAAGAAGATGATGAAGAAGCGAGATTTACAAGGATGAATAAAATTAAAATTGTTATAATGTCTTACTAGTTATAAACTATATTTTTTGTTATTGAAATCTCTTATTTAAG
Source organism: Solanum clarkiae (assembly GCA_011800125.2). Classification (NCBI taxonomy): domain Eukaryota; kingdom Viridiplantae; phylum Streptophyta; class Magnoliopsida; order Solanales; family Solanaceae; genus Solanum; species Solanum clarkiae. The sequence continues at coordinate 1,189,716 of JAABOM020000084.1, forward strand.
GTAAAAGACATAAGTGACCATACCCTCAATTTTGAAAAGTATAATTAGTGAGAGAATTTATTTGATATATTTCTTGTGACTTTTCACAACTACCACCTATAAGAGAAAATAGATTTTGGTGTTGATATAATACCTAATACGTAGCCCAAATCTATACCTCCATATCATATAACATCAATGGAATTGAGAAACCCAAGAAATAGTGGGTAGGGGCTTTATAGAACTCATTGCACAAAAATATCTCTATGGAAAAAATAAAAGTAGGTAGCTGAGTGTATTTACATTGATTACCAATAGCTAAATAACTTAGCAATATTCAATAACCATTATCTTCTATAAATGACTTATTTGATTAGTTATACGGAGACGTCCAACTCTCAAATACTAATTTTGGATGAGTTATCATAAACTCATAATAGTAGGATAATATTTTGAGATGGCCTTCAGAAATTTGATCGATTCGAACTTATATATGATATAATTGCATTTATGAATTTAAAGTAATAAGACTATCAAGACATCACTTGAAAGATTTGTGCCAAAGTTTATTGATTATAAATTTGAGTGTGTTCTCATAGCTAAAGTGGACTGTAGGATTACCTTATTACCTTGGTTCAAACACTATCAGAAAGCTTTAGGCCAAGTTCTTCATGCGTGAACTTCATCTAAGTCTTAATAACATTCTTGAACATATTATATTTGGATGATTGTATTAGTTGGATCTTAAGAAGACAAGAAGAAAAAAATTTATTTTCGTGGATGAAAAAAAAAGAGAATAGAGCTTTGTAGCTTACAAAAGGTCAACATTTATTCACTTCTATACTAGTGTTGGTATTAGTGTTAGATTATGGAATATTCTTGATGCTTTGTGATGCTGTGAGAATGAAATTAGGATATGTTCTCACATAGAAAGTTTGAGCAATTACTTATGTCTTCAGAAAGCAAAAATAAGTAGGAGCAAAGTCATTCTGCTTATAATTTAAAGATACTCTCCGTGATATTTGCTATAGAGATTTGGATACACTTTTTATTTGAATCTTCAATTTACATCAATATGTGAAACTACTCAATATACATGGCATATTATCAGGAAAAGACAAATGTTGGTGGCTATCATATTGAGAAGGAAACATCAAGATTATTGGACTCATATAGTTAATGTAAAGATACTTTTGAACAAAAAAATGCACAAATTGAAAGGTATAGGTATCTATTAGTGTGAGAAACTTAGATAAATGGTTAGCTTGTATTCAAGCCAAGTCTTTATTGGTATAACATATCACACCAGAATCAGAAAATTATGTGTGTACTGAAGTGAGATCCTGGTGAGTAAAGGCACGACTATGAGCATTGATAGTTGTTTTGCTTCTGGACTAAGAGGTCAATTATGATGATCAAATGTAAATGGTGTGAGAGAGGTTATTCTTCAGGAAACCATAACTCTAGGTACATTGTGGATCATGGATCCATTAAGATGCATCATTACTTGAAGCAATTATATTAGTGGAAACATATAAAGAAAGGTGTTGCTAACTTTATTTATAATTGGTTGGCCTATGAACAGATTAATGATAAGCATAAGTTACCTATAAGACTGTTGTGATAGTTTAAGATTTTAGAATATAAACTAAAAAGATTTAGCATCGACATTATGGCCAAACTACCACGAGCTCTCAAAGACTATGACCATGTATGGATATTTATAGATCGGGTTATAAGCCAACATACTTTTTACTATTTCAAGCATGGTAAAGGATTGAACATATGCAAAACTATACATCAACACTAAATTATTTAACTTCATGAGTTCTAGTATCCATATTTCAGACAGAGTAGCACTGTTTAGGTTTCATTTTTGAAAATCTTTAGAGATATATTAGACACACGTATAGATCCTTATACTATATTTTATTCATAGATGGACATACATTCCAAGCGTATTGTACAATCTTAGGGTATGCTCAAAGCTTAAATTCTAGATTTTAAATGTAGTTGGGACATTTACCTATCACTAGCAAAATATTTGCCTACAATAACCTTCTGTCTAGATTTTAGACCACTCTATGTAACGCCTTGTATGGTAGGTGATGTCATTTTTTTACAACATGGTTTGAAGTTGACGAGACTAATATGTTGAGATTTGAGACTAGGATGGGTACAAAAAACTATGAAAAGGGTCCAATTAATCAGACCAAACTTGCTCACAGTTGAACTAGATGAAAGTTTCATTTATATAAGAGGAAAAGAGATCTAGAATACATAGTTGGATACCGACTCTTCCCAAGAGTCCCTTGTGGAAGGCGCGAAGTGATTAAAAAAAAGAAAAGAAGGCAAGTTGAGCTCGAGATATGTAGGACCATATAAGATTTGAAAACCGAGTGTGAGTAGTATTGACACTTCCTTTTGAGATGCATCTTAATGATTTAGTGTTTTATGTCTCCTGAGAAAATCAATCACTTAAGTGTGCTTGAAGTACAAACCATACAACTAGATGAGAACTTAACGCAAGAAGAGGAGTTGTTGTTAATGTTGAAACATATAAGGGAAATATAAAGGATATATTTCTAAGTGTGTTTTACATTGTACAAGTGAAGCCCTTTATATAGACTAGAAGAAAGAGTATGATGTTTAACTTAACCAATGTGGGATATATTTCCTTTCTCACTTCTACACAAATAACACTCCCCCTCAAGTTGGGGCGTACATGTCAAATAGACTTGACTTGTTGCAAATATAAGAAGTACGACTTCTTCTAAGAGGTTTGGTGAAGATGTCAGCAAGTTGTTCTTCAGAGCGAGTCTGAACTAATCAAACGTCTCCACCGCGTACTTTCTCATGAACGAAGTGACAATCTACTTCAATATGCTTTGTTCGTTCATGGAAAACTAGATTATTTGCAATATGCATAGCAGATTGATTATCATAATAAAGAGTAGATGCTTCTGTCATGGGTAGTCCAATTTCAGATAATAACATCCGAACCCATTGTAATCTCCTGTCATATTAGCCATGGCACGACACTCTGCCTCCGCACTAGAGCGTGAAATTACAGATTGTTTCTTACTCTTCCATGATATAAGGTTCCCGCCTAGAAAAATACAATAATCAGTAGTGGATCGACGATCCATTGGACAACCTGCCCAATCAGTATCTGAATATCCTATCACCTTTAATGAATCTGGATCAGAATACCCAGATAAGTGGAGATGACCTTGATTGTGAAAGATCAATCCTTGTCCAGGGGCTCCTTTCAAATATCGAATAATCTGAAGGACTGCTTGCCAATGAGAAATATGAGGGGCACCCATGAATTGACTAACCACACTAACAACAAATGAAATATCCGGTCGAGTAATGGTAAGATAATTTAACTTACCTACTAGTCTCCGATATTTCTCTGGATCATGCAGAAGATCTCCTTTCTCATTATCAAGTTTCCCAAGAGGATCCATGGGAGTATCAATAGGTTTGCAATCTTGAAGTCTAGCATCTGCCAATATATCAAGCGTGTACTTCCTTTG
>JAABOM020000084.1:1210382-1220766 GCA_011800125.2 Solanum clarkiae
TCTAACTAGCTTGAAAAATAACAACAAGAATATATATATAGCCTTCTAACTAGCTTGGAGAAGAACAAATTTGTTGTCATATTTTGTACTTTCTCACTTGAGTTATTTGAAGATAAATAATTATCATCTTAATAAATTGATTACTCGGAAAAGATTTAGTTTTTATTTAATAAAGATAGAACATCTACTTTTAAAATCGAAAAGATCATAAATAATAATAAGATCAAATAAACCATCTACATTTACACATAAAAATTGCAAGTTATAGTTTTAAATGGAGTTAACATGTTAAATCACTCAACTTTTAGAATTTATCTAGAAAATTTTTTGAGCTTTGTTTTGTTATAATAAAATTACTTAATAAGACATTTGTATCAAAATCACTCAACCAAATTAATTATCAAAATAAAATTTTGACATGACAATTTTATTTTTTTATATTATGTAATTATGAACCCATAAATAAATAAAATTTAAAATCGATATGGCAAAAAAATTACTTTATATTATGTAAATATGAACCCCAAAATTTAAAAAGTTATCAATTAATTTACTAAAATAAATTTACTAGTACAAAACTACAAATCTAAAAACTAACATCAATAAATAAATAAATAAAAATGATTGAAAGTATTTGAAGAGATTGAGGGATAATTTGGTCATTTAAGGGGCTTATCCAAGGATTAATTGAATTATTCGGGGACTATTTTTAATCCAGGTGCTATTCTTATATAATACAGCTTACTAAACGGGTCTTAGTCTTAAAAATGTTATTACATTTTTATTACTATAGTTTATTTATTTTTTCATTATAAATAAAATGAAATATATAAAATTAGATTATTGAAAAAAAATTAAATGGTTGTGATTTCCACAAACTTCTTTTGTGGGGTACCCTTATAGAAATGTCATCACATTTATTTAGAAAAGTCTGTCAAGTTAAATTATTGAAAAAAATTATAAAAAAGGGTTGCATCATATATGGTCCAAAACCAAGTAAATGACATGTCATGTAGTCATAAGAAAAATTTGGATAAATACATGTTGCTGACGTCTTACCAATCGAGTGGAGCCATGATTTGAAATTTATATTATTTTACGATAATTTTAAATTAATTTATAATAATAATTAGATTCATGTTTATAAATGTTTTGTGAATTTATCTACACAAAATATAGAATTTGAACAGAAGCAATTAAATTTCTCCACTTCTTGTTCAATCTTTCCGCCAGAGTCCTACCAATCACAGCTTGCATTGATCATCTATTAATATTGCTGTATCTAAGAGTATAATGTTCAAACAATAATAATAATTATGTCTCAATCTCGAATAAGTGAGCAAAATTTACGGAAAATCATAATATAATCCTCCTTTCCCTGACTTGAAGAAATGGGAGATGCATAGAAGAAAGGTGTAGCCTTTGAAAACACCACATAAGTTAGACATCACATATTTGCCAAGTTGAGCAGAATAACATTGATACCCCTTCCAATGGCGAGAATAGCCCAAAAAAACATACTTCAATGCCTTCGAGTCCAACTTGGTAACAAATGGTTGAACATTCGGACATAGCATGCGCTACCAAAAGAACACTGTAAAACATATTACTAACAAGCATAGTTGATGATATGCGATTAATCAAAAAACAAGTTGTCATCTGTCGAAAACTAGTTAGGAATCTTCATTTGGAACAAAAGTGCCCGAGCTGTCACAACTAGATGTCTATTCTTCCTCTCAGCAACTCCATCTTGAGAGGGTATATCAACACATGAAGACTGATAGAGAAAACTGTATTGTCTCATGTAAGACAAACATTTCTGACATGTATTCTTCAGCATTATCAGTACATACCACAACATTGAATTGAGTTTTAACTTTAGCATGGAAGGCACAAAACTGAGTAAATACTTTAGACCTTTGTGGTTGAGCCGTTCTAGTTCATTGGTAGTTTGTTTCAAATGATGAGTTTTCGACTAGATTATGCATATCATTTTTGTCTCTAAACTGATCAATTAGCAAGGAAACTCTGTTCTATTTATATGTATATAAACAAATAATAAACATCCCATAGACATTTCCACTCAAACATAACAAGAACCAAAAAAAGGAAAACAACTCTCAGCCTTATAAAGTTTACAAGTTATCCTTTACAGTCTAGGATGTATAATATTCTATTTGCAATTTATGTATGACCCTATAAACAAAGCTCAATATGACAGATTTTTTTTAAAAAAGTTTGGATGACTGTAGTGTCCAGGCCAGCTTTCCCACATCTCAACTAATTCCATGGGATACTTGCCACTGCCCATCAGCAACAGTGACACAGGTTCTTGTCTTCGAGACGTTGACACTTAATTTAATTATCATCTTGGACCAGATAGTTCCATTGCTTGTACAAGCAATGAAGAATCATCGGTGAGATCAGAGTATCTTTCTGAAGAGGAAAATTCATTGGCCTTGCTGCATCTTGTTGGTTCTGCTCTTTGAGATGCTTCCCATTTCTCTGCTAGTCCATCCCCTTCAAGCATTCTTACAACTTCTGACATTTTTGGTCTATGACTTGGTTGATACTGGGTGCATAATAATGCTACTTGTACCATTTCCTCTAGCTCGATCCTATCATACTCGTTTTTCATGTCTTTGTCCACCAACATGTCTAGCTTTTTCTCCTTTTGAATCTTTCTTACCTGCAAGCGAGAAAACATCCAAGATTTAAAGACGGTCATTCGTTGCATCTCTATATACCTCATAGAGTCCATATTTTAGATAGTGTGAAAGCACATGCGCATGTGCCTGCAAATAGTCTACTACGCTTTGGTCCATATCGTCCACACCTTACATATATGCAACGCACTTAGTGTAATCTCACAAATGGGGTCTGGGTAAGGTAGAGTGTACCCAAACTTTATCCCTAACTTGGGATGCAGAGAGACTGTTTTCGACAGACCTTTGGCTCAACAAGAGTTGGTAGGGATTTTTTGTACTTACCCAATCAAGCATGGCGCCTTTCTGGTTTGCTGCTTTACCGAATTCCAGAGCTCTTTGTCCAGTGATCAATTCTAGCAAGAGAATACCAAAACCAAAAACGTCCGTCTTATCAGAGGACTGTCCTGTGGAAAGGTACTCTGGAGCTATATGCCCTACAGTTCCTCTAACCGCAGTTGTGACATGTGAATCGTGATGATCCAAAAGCTTTGCCAATCCGAAATCTCCTACGACAGCTTCACAGTAATCATCAAGCAATATATTTGCAGCTTTCACATCCCTGTGAATGATCTTTGGATCACATTGCTCATGCAGATACAATAAGCCCCTTGCAGCTCCCAAAGCTATTCTTTTTCGTGTACCCCAACCCAGTGTTGGTTTGGCTGCACGAAAATGACAAATATGAGGAGCATATACAAAGAAAAAAGGCATAGTTCTAGTGGTAATTGTATTATACTAGTAGTTTTTTACAGATACGTTTACTTGGATGAAACTTGTTTAAACACGGAAGTCTAAAGGAAGCGAACTGATTAACAGAAAATTTTGGATATGTTTACCTTTGAGACGTGAAGCTACACTTCCATTAGACATGTAAGGGTACACCAGCAACCTTTCAGTTGGTGTCATACAAAATCCATACAACCTGAGGAGATTGCGATGCACTGCCAGACTGATCAACGCAACTTCAGTCTGAAACTGCTGATTGCCTCCAACTGCATTTCCATCTTTGAGCCTTTTCACAGCTACAATAATCCCGTCACTAAGACAACCTTTATAAACATTACCATAACCACCTTTCCCTAGTATGTTCTTGCTGCTGAAGTTGTTTGTCGCAGACTGAAGTTCCTTGAATTGGAACCTCCTTAAATTTCCTAAGCACACTTCTTCAATATGTTGTTCTGCAATTTAAGAACAACTACGTTTATAAAAGAATCGATGAGCTAGAACTACACATTACCATAGCTTCAAATTGTTCTGAGATAGCAATGCTCACCGTTACTGTCAAAGAAAATCTGCTTATTGTGCTTTTGTCTCCACCACAGAAAGAATCCAAACCCAACAATTAGTAGGCAGATGCAACCTAGACTTGTTCCGAAGGCTAAGGCAACTTTGTGAGTATTCGGTTTTCCAGAAGGCTGAACATCTGAGATAACACAGAATACTTCATAAATCTCATGATCACTATATAGACCGACAACATCATATCCAGTGTAATTCCACAAGTGAGGTCTAGGGAGGGTGACGTATTTGTAGGCTTAATCCTATCCTATGCTGCTAAGACTCAAAAATTGTTGCTGCATCTGTGTCGGATTATCCAACATGCATCTGCAGACATTTGTGAAGAGTCGAGCAACATATATATAACCCCTACCTTTGTGACGGTAGAGAAGCTATTTCCGAAAACTATGTACTTATTTATCATTTGGATGTTAAAATAAGGTTAGTTCTTACTCTGTGGGTTGTTTAAAGAGAATGAGAGGGGCATTGGCGTTGTTCCATTGCACTCCGGCTCTTTTCCAGTTGCACATATCATTGGATTTCCCAAAATGCTGTGTGTCAATAAGGTAAAAAAGACAAATAAATACAAAAAGATCTAGTTTTTATTTACTGATATGAAGGAAAATGTGACACAGATAATTCTTCAAGATCCTTACTTGAATGTTTTGGCAAGAATTTTCTGTACAGGACCACTGAGATTGTTGAAAGATAAGTCCCTGAACATAAAAAACACAACCCCATATTACATAATATGTCGAAGTGAAATACAATCAAACCTCTCTATAACTGCATCATTTGTCTGAATATGTTTTAGCTGCTATCGCGAAATGTTGTCATAAAAGATGAAAATTGGTTCTAGAAAATACATAAGTGACAGTTGAGTCATATTGGCCAAGTCCACAGGAACGACTCCGGTTAGGCTGTTGTTGTTTAATCTCCTATGATCATCAAAATTCAACAACGAAAAATCGTTAAAGTATTTAATCCAAAAACTTGTTTCTTTCAGAACTCAGAATTCTCTTTGCTTACAAGTAGTGGAGGCTTTTCAGCTGAGCTAAAGAGGAAGGGATTTCGCCGGTTAACTTGTTATCAGAAAGATCAATTGTCTTAAGTTTTTGAAGCATTCCAAGCTCCAAAGGAATTGGTCCTGATATATTATTGCTCTGTAGAAGTCTGTAAAACAAGGACACTCATATTAACATCTAAGAATAAGAATCAAAATCCAATTGTTCTACATTTTCTTTAGGCATAATACATTAATATGTCCTTCAACTTAGCCTCAGCTGACATCTATGTACTCTAACTTTGGGCGTGCACAAGTCAACACTTAAGTTTATATAAAGTTGAATAAAAAAACACGTATGTCCTACGCGACATCATACGCAAAGGGCGCCACATAGGATGCAAATTGGCATGAATGTCAAGTATGACGTGCATATCTACTTGTTCAACTCTATACATGCTTAAGTGTTTACTTGTGCACATTCCAGATTGAAGCGTATGGATGATAGATAAGACTAAGTTAAATGACACATTTTGGTATAATGTCTTTTATTTGCTTTGGTTAAGAACTCACAAAATCTCAAGGTGTGTCAAGTTGTGGATATATGGTGATATTTTGCCAGACAAACTCTGGCTAGGACTTGCCCTGCAGAATCATCAACTCAACAATTTTCAATAATCTTTTTAGGAATATATATGATATTTTTTAAATTTGTTAAGTGAAAATTGTTTTACTTACAAGGCAGTGACAAATTTATCAGTTGAACAAGTCACCATATTCCAGCTACAAGGATCAACAGCATCTCCATCCCAATTTAAAACATTATGAGCATCATCTAAATTCTTCTTTATCTCCATTAAGGCTTGCACTGCCAAGGTAAAAGAAAACATATTCTTCAACTTTTTATTACAAAAGCCCCAATAACGTATCCAGTATAATTCCTAGGCGTCGAAAAGATAAAATATATGCAGATCTTACTCTTTCTCATAGACACTGGACTTAAAAGAAAAAAACATTTCAAAGCAATTTGAAAAAGGAATACATAAATGGAAGCAGGAACAATAACGAAATAATGTGAAATAGAAAACAAGTACGCAATATACAACAATGAAATAATGTGAAATGGAAGCACAAACTCCCAATATTTCATCAAAACTAACCTTCATAATTGACACCAGCTGGAGTAAGCATAGCATGAGCATAATAAGCCAAAAAGTTGAATAAGTACAAATAGCCAAATATAGCCTTCATTTTTCTTGCTTTTACTGATTCAAGAATTCCAAGAAAAGGACTACCCACAAGCCAAAATGAGATTTTTCATCAAATATATATAAAAACTTCTTAAAGAAAATTTGGTTTGGTTATGGATTTCAACCAAGTCTACTCACAATTTTCTCATATGTTACTGCTTCATTCAAAGAATTGTGTCAGAGGGTCATAGTAGTTAAAAGTTAGAGCCAAATAACATGCATGACACTTTTGTTTAGCAAAGTAAAGCAAAGAATATAGTAATAATATATTTTTTTAAAAAAAAGGAGAAAAGGAAAAGAAAAAGGAAAAGGAAAAGGAAAAGCATGAAAATTTTGAAGTATCCCAAATTTCCAGTCTAGAAAAATTCAAAAGATGGTGGAAAAGAAAAAAAAAAAAAAGAATTCCTTCAATCATGCATTGTCTAAGAGGAAGATGGACTGCACACTATATATGAAAAAATAAATAAATTAAGTTTCACTTTTTTGAAGGATTTAAAATGAAAAGGTATTCCAAATTGCTGACTGTTAAAGCACTATAATATTTATTATAGATGGATTTATTCAGATAATACTGTGTGGGACATGTGAGAGTTGTTTTGGGGGTTGGGGTGGAGTGGGGTAGGCTTTAGATATGAATTTAACCTTGGTTAAATATTTTGAATTATTAATTAGTCTGATTTATAATTTTTAATGTTATTTTTAAAAATATTACTTTTTATTTTATTATTGTTATTATTTCTTTATTTGAACTTTGTATTGGTTGTTTTAATTATTAACTATGTTTATTTTTATTATTTTCTTCTTTTTTTTACTTGGGTTTTATGAACTTGAGTTGAGAATCTTTCATAAAAAACTTTTCTATCTTTTTGAGATAGTGATAAGATCTTCGTATACTCTACTTTTTTCAAACTTCACTTAGTAAAATTCTACTAAAAATATTATTAGTTTAAAAATACTATGTATGAATTCATAATCAAAATTAAGAAATTATTCACAAATCGGAAGAATGCTGCATTAAGTTGTGATAATTTTGGAAAATGGGGTTAGAAATTTTGGAAATAACCCAAGTTACTTTACTCCAATTCCATGATTCTTCCTCCGTTCTTTTTTACTTGTCTTCTATTGACTTGGTACAAAAATTAAGAAATAATAAATGATGGGGTAATTGAATATAATAAATACAATATTTTGAAAACGTAATAGGAAAATGACTTTAATAGTAAGGATAAATTAGGAACTAAGTGTAAATTGTCTCTTGATTTCATAAAGTGGACAAGTGTTATTGGATATTCCAAAATAGTATGGAGGACAAGTAAAAATGAATGGAGGGAATAATATTTAGTGATGGTAATCCCTCTCTCCAATAATAATTGTTATTGATTTGATACAGAAATTAAGAAGCAACAAATGATAAGAGTGATTTTATCAAACTATCTTCATTAAATATAAGTTGTCTGAACATTGAAAAGTGAATATTATTTAATAAAAAGAATAAAATACACAAAAAATGATCAATTATTCATTGATTTTATAATTATACTTAACCTTTGTTCCTTTCTGTGGTGGCTAGGGTTTTCACTGGAAGTGCAATCCTCTCATGGCTGCCATGGCCACTGGACGACCTCCTCCCGAGGCTGTCCAGTCCACCCCACCAACCCAAGCTACCACATATGTGACCTTTTTTAAATCAAACACTCTAAGCCCCAAATAATCGGTCGCAACTAACACAAAAACAGCCATAAAATCAGTCAAAACTGTGCATGAAAAGCCTACTATCACGTTTTCAATGGAGGAAAGACAAGACTTTATGATTGAAGAGAGATTGCATCAAGCAATGGTGTTTAAATTATTCCATGGTGCGCCGGATTTGAAGGTAATAAGATCAATTTTGCCGAAACATCTTGGCACCAAGGGTAATTGTTTAATTGGCTTATTTGCTCCAAGACAAATTTTGTTGAGGTTTGATCAATATGAAGATTTTGTATAAAATTTCTATTGACAAGTTAATTATCTTCCCTATAATGGAGAAGACCACTAATGTAGGGTATTTCCATGGTCCATTAGATATAATTCTAAAGAGGAAACGACTTTAGCAGTGGTTTGAATTTCTTTATCTGATTTATCTCTTGATTTATTTGCAAAGAAGTCTCTGTTGTCCATAGCATCGACAATTGGGAAACCAATAGCTATAGATAAAGCTACTCAAACAAAGTCAAAGCCTAGCACAGCGAGGATCAAGGTTATACTTGATCTAATGGATAAGCTTCCAAATCGTATTAAGGTTGTAGTTTGTGGATGAAAAAGTTGATAAAGTGATCTAAGTTTTTCAAGAGATTGTATATGATAATCTACTGTTGTATTGCAATTATTGTAAGTATCAAAGTCATGATAAAGGTAATTGTCATTCCATCTTGAAAAAAATTCAACATAATCAACAACTTGATGATACTATTGAACCTGCTTTTACTATCGATATTGAAAAATATCAAGGTGATGCGAGAAAAATATTAAATGAAAAAAGAAAAACAGTAAGTGTTGATCAAAGTAAAGCTACTGCTTTAGATCAACCATTGGTTGATGCCACTTCTGAGCAAAATTGTGTAGACACAATGGTTGTTGAAACAGACATTTGTAATAACCAGCAAGCCATGGCTAATAAGGGGCAATCAAGAGAATTTAGGCTGAATTTGAGTTCTAATGCTACTAATAACGTATAGGAGACACCAAGAGTTGAAGTGGATGCGTTATGTGTTGATCTAGGACAAAAACTAATTGATAAAATTGATATTGAAGTTGATAAAAATTCTGGACGGCATGTTTGCAAGTTGAAAATGAGAGTGCATCTAAAAATTGGACTTTAAGTGCACACAAAAAATTAACTAGTGGTCGGACCTTTTCGTCGAATAGTTCTCCAAGTAGTGAAAAGAGTGCGATTAATAATTTTCAAGATAGTGAGAAGAGGCAAGATACTTCGAATAACTTTGATGCTTTATTAAAGGCCACTGGAAAAGATGATTATATCATGGCTCCAACATTATATACTTCTAAACCTGAAGTAGAATAAAGTTATTCAAGAAAATCAGGATGTCATGTTAATCAAATTCAATCCAGCAATCAAGTCACTTATGGTCACATTGAACACCTTGGCTCATGAGGTCACTTCCTAATATTTAGGGTTGCTTAGTGAATCTGGAAAGGTGGTGAAAGAAGAGTAGGTTCGATCACTTGCTTTGGATAACAAATTAATTCTAGAAGCTCCTATGTTGTGCCTAAAAGTGTGATTACAAAGAAAAATGATAGTCCAACTAATGCTTATACGATCAATTCAGGAGAGGGTTTTTTTAATGAAGATGAGGAAAACAATATGTTGGACATATGCTTTGATAAAGCGGCTAGGGAAGGGGATATGTCACCTAGGCAACAAAGAAGTAGAAGTAACAAAAGCAAAAAGAAGCACATGAAAGGCAACATAGTTGGGATGGTAAAGTGTCCGAAGAGTTTGTTCCAAGGCATTTATCGATGCGATTGGCAAAGTAAAATCATATGGCTATATCAATAGGCTCAACAAGATTCAATAAATCCATAAAGAAATGATGAATTATCAAGTGTTGTTGGGTAGTCTGAAGAAGAAGACAAGAAGGAAATACTTCAAGTTTTTAGATGAGCATTCTTTTTATTTTAGTTCATGTAATTATAAAAGAAAGTTTGCGGTCGATAACTCAACCTTCTTCTTGGTTGTTATATTATTGCATTATTTAAGCGTTCTCATTTGTATTATCGTCATAGAGTGTATTACAAACTCTGTGATGATCACAAAATACCTAGTATTATCTATCTTTTATTTTCTTCATGCTTGTTAGTAGAGATTAGTTACCTCATTAGGATTAGTAAGATAAGGCTTAGCCCCCCTTATTTATACTTATTCATATTGATATCTTTTTTATTTTTAATAAAAGGCCACTATACACTATGTCTAGTGGTAAATTTGCTTTTTAATATAATCATTGATTTTATAAACTAGATAAATATTGTTAAATATTTCAAAATAGTATAGCAGAGAACTAAAGATGAATAGAGGAAACATAAAATATAATTTACGGCTAGTATACACTACCATAAATTATATTTTTTTTTGTGGGGGGTGG
>JAABOM020000084.1:1226621-1245144 GCA_011800125.2 Solanum clarkiae
GGGCTTGGGGGTTGAGGCTTCGAGGTGGAGTAAAAAAGTTTAAATTTACAAAGTTTGAATTTTTCGTAAAATAATTTTTTAATTTTTTATGGGGCTGGGAGTAAGGGTGGGGGGAGCTGGGGGGATGAGTAGAGTAACAAATTTAAATTTTAAAAATTTAAATTTTTTGTCAAAATAAATTTATTTTGGCCAATCACAAATGTTTCTTTATTTTTTTTAACTATAAATAAGTGAAATAGTGTTAGATGATGTGATATTTTTTTTAAAAAAATATAAATATATGGAATAAGTTTATGACGTGGCGTAGTAGGATTAGACATAAAATTCATGTCATAGAGAGTGTATCTCACGCACATAGGTTGCTGCACAGTTGTGCCTACTTGATAAAAAATGGACAAGTTAAAATGCTTATTTGTGCATTTTGAAAGTTTAAGTTTCAACTTAAAATTTCACTTCAATTTAAGGGGCCAGTTTATTTATTATGCCATCAACTAATGACTACTTGAGGGGTCATGGTTTGGTTTGGAATAAAGTTATCAAAATTATAATACGATTAAATAAAAGATTAAAAAAAAAGAAGAAGAAGAAGAAGAACGTCCTGCTAATATGACCTCCTCACTATTTTCTTTCTTTCCATTTTCCCCTCAACAATAGTTATCTACTTTCTTTGTTCACTATTAAATGTCAAATTTTAATTTGACAGATTTATTAAAAAAATAAGAGAGAAGTATTAAAAACATTCTTGAATTTGACATGAATTATTAGTTTCATCCCTAAACTACTAATAGGCTTAAAAACACCCCTCAACTTGAGCGAACTAAGCTTAAATACACTTTCAAACTTGACACAAATTTTTAGTTTCGTCCCTAAACTATTGATACGCTTAAAACACTCCTCAACTTGGCAATCTGAGCTTAAATACACCCTCAAACTTGACACAAATTATTAGTTTCGTCCCTAAATTATTAATAGGTTTAAAGACATCCCCCAACTTCATATTTCTGTAACTTATTAAATTTTGATTTGAAATTTTGTAGAGCTTCATTTGCTGTCATATTTTTACAATCTCAAAATCTTCTTACGAGATCATCATCCAACCATGAAATTTCTAGTGTTGTCGAAAGTCCACATTGACAAAAAATAATCATAAATAAAATAGTAAAAGAAAGAGAATCAAACAATTAAAAATGAGAATGAAAAAATAGGTCATGCTTTGAGGTCACCATTAATGAAGGAAAGGTTAAATGAGACAAATAAGGGTATTCTAGCAGTTGGTAATTAAAAATTAAAGGAAAATTTTCTCTTTTTTTTTTTTTTTTTTAAAAATAAGGCTGATGTGGTCTTTTTTTAACCTTTCACACGCTTTAAATAACTTGTCTTACTTGTTATGATCGATATGTGGTATGGGAGGGTGTATCTAAACTTAGTTTGCCAAGTTGGGGGTATTTTTAAGCGTATCAATAATTTAGGGATGAAACTAATAATTCGTGTCAAGTTCGAGGTTGTATTTAAGCTTAGTTCGCTAAGTTGAAGGGTGTTTTATGCCTATCAATAGTTTAAGGGTGAAACTAATAATTCGTGCCAAGTTCAAGGGTGTTTTTAGTACTTCCATCAAAAAATAATGATTAGTATAATGAGATTACCATTTTACCTCTATCAATTGACAAAAATATTCATTAAAGTCATAATTCAAATTCTAATACATTTAATACCAGTAAAATGACAAGTGAAAGTGTTTCTTAATTTAATAATAAATCTATTTTTTCAAGAAATATTGCCTAGATAATCTAAGGGTGAAATGATCATTGAAGATTTTCAAGAAGTTTTACATTTTTGAAAAATATTAACTTTATTTGTATGTAACATAGGGGTAAATAAGTTTGAAAAAAAATCTTATCGTGATTGCTCCAAAATAACAAGTAAAAATGAAAATCAAATTAAAAAATTTTTGACATCTAATAGTGAACAAAGGGAGTATTATTGGCCTAGTGTAGGGATTTCGAAACAGCCAATGGTAGAAGTAATTTTGCTAAATCACCCTTATTAAATGTAAGTCGTCTAAATATTAAAACATAAATATTATACAATGATAAAAGTAAAATAAACACAAAATAATAAATTATTCATTAATTTGATAATTAGGCAAATATCGTTGGATATCTCAAAATTATATAATGAATAAGTAAAAACAGATGAAGAAATTATTAGAACACAATTTTTTTACTGCAAACTAATGAAAAATTTATGCCACAAAATAAGATTTTTTTCAACTCATTTCCTAGTGAATTTATGGCAAATTATTTCCTTATGTTATAAAAACGCTTTTTTATAAATAAAAGAACACACATTATTACATGATAATAAAAAGAATTTAGTAGTACTAGACAGGCTGTTTTCACTCTTTTATTTAATGTCTAGATTCACTTCTTTTTTCCCCACATAATCATACCTCCAGTAGACAAGTCTTTCCATTTTCCATCACACTTCCTTTTGCCATAACTACTGTTTCTTGAAAAGATAACGTAAAGTCGACGTTTAATTCCTCTTTCATTGCTCTAAAAAGTCATACACACCTACACTTTATAGCTAATATTCTTTTTCAGGTCAAGGTACAAGTGTTAAATTCAATAATTTAGTTTAAAATAATATACTTTCTCTATTTCATATTAAGTGAATTGTTTGATCATTTTACATATATTAAAAAAAAGAAACAAAGATAAAATTTAATCATGTTTTTTCATTTTTATCCTTTTTCAAACTCTACACTCATATAATGCATCATTTATTTCTTATACAAAACTGAACCTTAGAAACTTAATTAATAAAGGATAAAATTGAAAGAAGAATTCCAACACATCTCTTGAAAAGTGAACAATTTACTTATTTTGAAGCATAAAAAATTCCCTAACAATTAACTTAATATGAAACAGGGGGAGTATTTAAATTGCTTTTTTGGTCTCTTTAATTGCTTTTTCATGTTTATTGGATCACATCAACAACTTCGAGCAGTTGCCTGGTGATTTAATAAAATTGCGTGAGAGAGATTTACAAAGTGTTTGAGAAGTTTTCTGGACCATAAGATCGTTGATGATTCCTTGGTGGAGTTCATCTATCGGGCATTGGATGATAATTGCAAAGTTATGGCTAACACAGTAACTGATGGCTCATTCTTAGATTGTCCATTCTCGATTGCAGCTGAACGACTGAAAGAGGTGGAAAAGACAAACTGTGCATAGAGCTCGAGAGACAAGTCGACTACTAAAAGCTCTTTCTCAGTTAGTACAAATTTAGAGCAGATCAAGATAAATGAAGAGATGATGCAAGAGTTGACTTACTAATGTGGGGTCATTGATGAAACAAAGTCAAGAACGAGTTAATGCAGTGAATCATCAGTCTCTATGAGCACTCATGTGTGAGGAGCCTTATTATGAGGAGGACACTTACTTTGTTACTGCTCAGATGGGGGTTTTCGGACCAACACCCAAGGACCCAATCAAGACTGTTGACGCAAAGGTAAAGGAAATCAAGGTTGAAACTTCAACAAAAATGATGCTTACAGAGACAACAACCATGGTGGATACTATGATAAAAATAGGAGACAGGACAGAAATGGTGATTAGGGCTGCAGAGATGGGTATAGGAATGGTCCGTACGTGCCATCGCATAATCATGATTCTAGAGTTGGTAGTTCAAGGATTGAGGAGATGTTCGATAGATTGTTGAAGAAGGCTAACACACAGGATGAGACCTTGAAGTGGATGAAATCTAATATCTCAAGCCTTAATCAAAAGATCGAGTCTCATTCTGTGGCTATCAGGCAGTTACAGCAACAGTTTGGACAGATGTCTACACAGTTAAACCAACGACAGAAGGGGTAGATTGTCAAGCAACACAATACAAAATCTAAATGATGATCGGTAATGCATAGCAATAATGACACGAGGTGGCAAACAAACTATTGACCCACCGATGTCGGTAGATGAAGATGAGGTTCGTGCGGAGATGATGGAGAGCAAAGATGCAGAGACTGGGGATGCAAAAGCAAAGGATGGGTACTATTTGATTGTGTGTATTAAACTTGAACCATGTATATACTTGTGAGAACCATTGTTGAATCCGCGAAATACCTTATCGACTGAGTTTAAATTGTTTGTTTTGATAAAAATCCATTAGGGCATGAAATCAAATTGACCATGAAAATGAATTGTTGGTCTGAATGTTATTATTTGATATTGTGAAACCACTTGTCCGCTAGGTTATACTGAACTATTGTGTTGAAATTGACTAAGTGATTACACAAATTAAATGATGACATGCTGACTATTTGATTAAATGGTGGTTATCGTAAGGGTTGCATGTATCTAATTGGATTGCTAGTTGATGGGATTGTATATGTTTTGAATTTGGGTAAATTTGTGGTAATTTGTGCATACTTATGTCATGGGATGATTTCGAAATGCATGAGACACGTACGAAATGTATTTACTTGGTTTTGAGTGTATTGCTTTGATGTTGTTTAAATTTATGTACCTTGTTGTTGCAGCCTAGTCATCATGCTTAGAAAATCATTAAAATTAGCTTAACTATGATTTTGCTGTGATACTTACTTATACATTGGCTAATAGAACCCAAATGGTGATCTCAGACAACTAAATTTATTATTTTTCAACAACATGAGGATCTTCTACGGCCCATAGATCAGTCTATGGACCATAGTTACCCCTTGAGAGTTCAAACCAGAAATTTGATTTGTCTAGGATATCATCAAATGAATCCACTTATGGGTCGTAGCCCATACTTCAGCTCGTAAATAGGGGTTCGTAGGTCCCTTACCCGAAGGAGTAAAAGTCTGACAGTGTACTTACGACTCAGTCTATGACCCGTAGTGTATTCTACGAGCCGTAATTGGTCTCATAAGTGTATTTTCAGTAATCAAAGTTATTGAAAAGTCACTCAAAATATCTTAATTATACTTAATATTTGGGTAACTACACCACGTAACTATAGTTATAGTAGCGTTTGTATAATTCACTATACAATTCACTATTTTTGTATAACGTTTGTATATTTTGCTATTCAATTCGTGCAGAACGTTTGTATAATTCACTATACAATTCATAGAATTTGTACATTTCGCTATATAATTTGATTTGCGAACAACTTTTGTATAACTGCACATAACGTTTGTATAAATCGCGCGATACAAAACTCAAACTATAATTACAGCTAGATGTTTGCTATCAATCATAATTAATTCAAATTATAGCTATGTTAGTTAATTAACTAGTATATGTTTGATTATTCGTGTATTTTTTTCTTTTTAAATTAATATTTTCATATTAAAACGACAGTTAGAATAGAACGAAAAGGAGTATTAAGGTGTGTTTGGTATAAAGGAAAAGTTTTTTTGAAAATCACTATACAATTTTTCTATGTTTGATTGATCAAATAATTTATCTACAAAAACAAACTCATTAAAAATGAAGAAAATGATTTCCTTAGTGAAAGTAAAAAAAAAAATAATTTGCATAGATGGCATTTCATGTTTGTTGTCTCCTCCTCATCCATCCACTCTTCGTCCCTTGATCCTTCAATCAGAATCTCCACTCCCACCCTATTCATTTTCATTATATTTTGCTAGATAACATATAAATTACCTTTTGAAATGCTATTTTTGCTTACTAATTAAATATTAAAAAATAAGTGAGAGATTTATTTATTTTTTTAAAAAAATTCAAGAAAATTATTTTTCATAGAAAATATTTTCTTTCATAACAACCACATCTCTTGTTTAAAATTTAATACTATCTTTGCCTTATTTTATATGAGACCCTCTTTTTAGGTCAACTAAAAAAAGTCACATTATTATAATTAAAAATAATTTAATTTAATTTTTTTAAAATTCTCAATAAAATAATTTATAATTAAATAAATATATAAATACTCCTATTGTTTAAATCACAAGCTTCAAATTTTCTTTTTTAACGCACAGTATCCCATAAAATGAAAAGATAACTGACTTACAAAATCTTAAACACATAAACCTTACATTTTATTGGGGAAATAATTTTATATAAAGAAAAGAAAAAAATTTATCAAAAAAGTAACTCATATTTTATTTACATGAAAAATATTTTTAAATAAATAAAATTATATATGATTATACAATATATTTTATCAAAAATTATATAAAATATATAATATATATTATTTATACACTAAATATATACTATCATATATATTAACTATAGAGTAATTTTAAGTAAAATATTTGAGGGTGTAATTATTCCAACTTTATTTTCCCATTGTCGGCCCCCTGTTCATTTCAATTTCCTGTAACCTCAAAACACCCAACCCCCATCTTCTTTCTTTTACTACATATTACATCTGTCACTCTCTTTCTTGTGTTTCATTCTTCTCTTTTCTTTTTATAGTAACAAAAGCCACTATTTTCCATAGCAAAAAATAAAGAACTGAGAGAGCCATGAAAGAAAGAGGCAAAGCTGCTATGGAAACTGAGACCTTCTCAGATTTCAACTACTCTGTTTCATCAGATATGCCATGTAAGAAACACCCTTCTTCATCTTCAATTGGTATCTGTTCTCATTGCCTTAAAGAAAAATTAGTCAACTTAGTTTGCTCAGATTGCGGTGAACAAAGACTCTCTTCTTGTTCTTGCTCTGATTCGTCTTCGTCTAATCAAAAAACAGAAGTTGGCAGTGTTGGGAGGATTTCATTTCTGCTGGAAAATGAGAAAAAACAGAGCAAAAGGGGAGGAAAAACAGAGCAAGTGATTGTGTTGAGGAGAAGCAGCAGCAGTTGCGTTGAAATCAAGAAGAGTAACAATGGGTTCTGGAAAATCAAGAGGTTTTTTAGTAAGAAGAAGAAAAAGGGTGTTGAGAACAGTAATGATTTGGATGAAAATAGTGATATTTGGGTATCTGATGCTATGGCTGTTTCAAGATCAAGATCGGTTTGTAGTTTCAGAGGAGGTGGATTTAATGACACTGATGAAGGAAGTGATTATAGATTCTCAAGTGCTAAAATCTCGGATGTTACTGGTGGGATACTTATGGATTCTGATGAACCAAGAAAAAGTGGATTTAGAAGTATTTTTCCTGTTAAGGAAAGTGATTTCACTTCAATGGATGATGACGATTCAGCTTTTATAGACTTAAAATTGGATTTGTCATCTGAGTCCATGAGGCTTAGCAATGCTTCAGATAATAATGGACGGGTTGGGTTAGATTTGAGCGGGGGATCTGGTAATGGGGCATTTAGGCATAGTGGTTCTTGTAGGATGAGAACAAGTGGTGGCAAAGGGAACAAAGTGTGGAAATGGATTTTCAGGCAAACTTCTGGTGGTGGGAGGAAGAGTACAAGTATTAACAGAGACATTTTCAAATCTTGAATCATCTTTTTCTTTTGGTTGATATATGATAATATCAAGTTACATTCGATGTCGCTTAGCTAGTTTAAATGGTAAATATAGAAAGAGTTTCGTATCTTCTGCTTTTTATCTCATATGTACCCTTTTTTCTCAACACATTGTGCTACTGGATTTCAACACAACTAAATAAATGGATCTTTTTATTTTATTATAATTTCCTTTCTATTTAAGGTTAGTTTATATATTTATGTTTTGGTGTATCGACCATCCATGTTTTATACTACTGTTTTCGAATCGTATAGTATTACATAAAAGACGTTTGTTCAAGAATCAATAGCTTTTAATTTGCTAGTTTTCTTGGAAAAAAATAATTTATAGCTGGTAAGCAAATTTAGGAAGCCTTCTCACTTTCTTATTGACGCTCAATGAGAGGAGCTAGATTATTGTCGTCTCCTACCATCTTATTAATGCTTTTACTAATTATTCCCTCCATATGATAAAATTTAAGAAATGAAATATCTTTTAAAATTTATAGTCTAAAATGAGTTACAAATTTTTGTATAATTGGAAATTATTTTATTAAGAGAAAAATAAATATTTTAATATTAAATTATTGCTAAATATAATAAAAATGTATTACTTTTTTTGAAATTGATAAAAAAAAAAGTAAATCATATAAGTTGAGACTGAAGAAGTAATATGATGATATTTATTGGGAAAAGTAATATGAGGATGTAGATTATTATAGTGTATTTGTGTTCAACAATCTCATGTATGCTCTTGCTATCTCTTAACAAAATGAATGATATTCCTTGAATGTAGTACAAGGAGCTAGATTGTTAATGTCTTCACAAGATTTACATCTCAACTATCATCTGTTTGTGAAACATAATAAAACATATCTCGAAGTAACGACTGAAACAAAGGATCGAGAATCACAAAAGCAACTACTTTTATCCTAACTCGGATTAATTATGTTGATCTTATTATAAACATCTTAATTGACTTATCTAATAAATACATTTTAAACTAAACATAAAATATTTGTTGAAAAGTGGTTTTCTTATTTTATTTAATGTTCAAATCGACTAGAACTAAATCACACAAATTGGGTGATTTAAGTGCCATTTTCGAAAAAGAAAAAGGACATGGGCTTATCGACAATGGACCGGTGGTACGCTATAATCAGAAGAAGGCCCATATAATCCTTGCATATATCATGTGGTTTTTGAGTCATTTTCTAAGTTTTTGGATTTAAATATTAAACAATATTTACCTATTTTAGCTACATTTTTGGATTTTCAAAAAATGACATTAAACTTAAAAAAAAAAAAAACTTTTTAACATGAGATTTTTTTTAAAAAAAAAAAAGAAAAAAAAGGGAAGAAAAGTATCATTTAAGCTTTCACTCGCTTAACAAAAAGTCAATTTAGTGTCTAAATGGTACATTTAGATATGAATTGAAGTGTCTAAGTTAAACAAGTTTGAGTTGATGTTAGGAGTGGAGCAAGAACGAAAGTGTGTATAAGGTGAGAAATTTGAGAATATGGAAGAATGGATGCAAGCTAAGTAACAAAATGAGGAACACACAATATGGATAATATGTATATTATGAGAGTATTATAATATACCAAATATTAAGGTAGTAAGAAAAGTAACAAACTCTCACAATATAAAAGTGAAAGAAATGTGTGTGAAGGAGAATATGAGAGAGTATGGAAGGTGGTTATAAAAGCAAGCTCTTTATATTGATATTTTTTGCTTCTTGATTTTGGATGGTTATAAAATGAATGCCATGTGGTGGTATTTATACTACTCCACCTCCCTAATGGATGGCTAGGATCAATTTGATCCAATAGCATAAGTCTCTAAAAACTTCTACCAAAACATCTTGTATCTAGAATGCGCTCCCTAAATATCTTAGATATTTACACGATATAAGAATTCTCTACACCTTTCTTGAATGCTTTGGAACTTTCTAGGTTCCTTCTTCAAGATCCACGTTTCTCTAGAATCTTCAGACTTCTCTAGAGAACTCCACACGTCTCTAGAACATTGCAGATTCTCTAGAGAATTCCACACATGTCTAGATCCTTCTAGACTTTTCTAGATTATTCTCTATATCTAGAATTTGGGCCACATTATTATGCCATAAATTGAGCCACACTTAACAATCTCTACCTTGGCACAAGTTTGTGGCATTCTTCTCATATGAGCCTAAAATGACTTGGCATGTGCGAAGACCAACTAAGTCTAAACAATGATCAAACTTAGTCGGTAGAAGTGCCTTAGTGAGCATATCTGGCGGGTTTTCTGAAGTGTGAACTTTTTTAATACTGATTTCTCCTTCTGCAATTGTGTCTCTGACAAAGTGATATTTGATTGAAATGTGCTTGGTCTTGGAGCGATAGGCATCATTCTTGGTAAGGAATATAACACTTTGGCTATCAAAAAACACATAAGTTATACCTTGTGGAACACCAAGATCCATGACAAGACCACGCAACCATATTGCCTCCTTTATACCTTTTGTAGCTGCTACATATTTTGCTTCAGTTATAGATAGAGTAGCTTTAGATTGTAAAGACTCCTTCCAGCTTATTGCACCGGAACATAGGGTAAAGATATACCTTAAAAATGATCATCTTCGATCTAGATCTCCACCATAGTTAGAGTCAACGAACCCAACAATATCAGTTGAAGAGTTTTGAGTTCTATCAAAGACTATCCCCAAATATGTAGTGCCTTTTAGATAACAAAATATCCACTTGGCAGCATTCCAATGCTCTTTGCCTGGGTTGTGCATATATCGACCAATCATATTTATAACATATGCAAGATCAGGTCTAGTGCATGCCATGACATACATAAGACTCCCAACTGCACTAGCATAAGGAGTACTAGCCATTTTTTCTTTCTCTTTCTCTGTACTTGGACAATTTGTAGATGATAGTTTAAAGTGAGCAACAAGAGGAGTGGAGACGGACTTACAGTTTTTCATGCTGAATTTTTCAATGATATTCTCAATATACTTTTTTTGTGATAAAAATAATTTTCCAGCTCGTCTGCCTCTATGTATTTTCATGCCAAGAATCTTTCGTGCTGCACCAAGATCTTTCATCTTAAACTCTTTGCTGAGTTGAGTTTTGAAGTTGTTGATGAGGGACTTGTCACAAGATGTAATAAGCATGTTGTCCACATACAACAACTAGATATAAACACCATCAACCTGCTTGAAGTAAACACAGTGGTCATATTGACTACATATGTAGCCGTGCCTGATCATGAATGAGTTAAATTTCTTGTAACATTGTCTAGGAGCTTGCTTAAGGCCATATTATGATTTCTTCGAGCAATAAACGAGGTTTTCTTTCCCAGGCTCAGCAAATCCCTCTGGTTTCTTGATATAAATTTCTTCTTCAAGATCTCTATTAAGAAAAGTAATTTTGACATCGAGTTGCTCTAACTCCATGTCAAACATGGTAACCAAAGCAAAAAGGACTCTACTAGAGGTATGACGAAAACAAGAGAGAATATTTCATTGAAGTCAATACCTTCTCTTTGATTGTAGCCTTTGACTACGAGACGTGCCTTCTATCTTGCAGGTTCAACTACTGGGATACCTTCTTTTAGCTTGTAAATCCATTTGTAAGTAAGTGTCTTTCGGCTCGGAGGAAGCTCAACCAGATCCTAGGTACTATTTTTTGGAGGCTTTCGATTTCCTCATTCATTGCCACAAGCCACTGAGATGAGTTATGACAAGAAATAGCTTCAGAATAAGATGATGGTTCCACTCCAATCAGAGTTTCTTCCCCAACTGAGAGTGCATAAGAAACACAATCATGTTCAGGGTATTTTGTAGATTTTGTGACTGTCCTTTTTGAGTGATCCCTAGTAAGACGATAATCCGGCTGCTATGATCCTTGTGGCTGATCAGTGGTAATAGGGTCATGTATCTCTTGATGTGTTTCATGACTGAAATGAGAGTGTCTGGTGTCTGAGGAAGAGATATCATCAATCATGGGAGATTGACTTCTAGTCTCTAGATCCACCTTCTCACCAACGCCTTCCTAATCTTCTGTATTAGAAGAAATAGAAGACTTCGAACCAGAGGATTTTAACATAGCATTTTCATTGAAGGTGACATCTCTACTATGAATGATCTTCTTAGTATCAGGATACCATAATTTATAGCCTTTAGATTCAGAAGAATAACTAATAAAAATGCATTTTATAGCTCTTGGAGCCATTTTTCCATTATTAATATGCGCATAAGCAGTACACCCAAATACTTTAAGAAAAGAATAGTTGATGAGTGTACCTGACCATACTTCCTTTGGAATCTTAAAGTTAATTGCAGTGTGTGGAGATCGATTGATGACATATGATGCTGTAGAACAGACTTCCCTCCATAGATCTTGTCGATGCCACAAATGAGCATTGGAGAGCATGCAGTGAGCTCTTTCCAGAAGAGTTCTGTTTAAGCATTCTGCAACACCATTTTGTTGAGGCCTTCCGGGAAATGTTTTATGTCTAGCAATACCGGCTTATGCGCATAACTCTGTGAAGTCTTTATCACAGAACTCCAATCCTCGATCTGTCCTTAGCTTCTTCACCTTTCTCCCTGTCTAATTTACAACAAGAGCTTTCCACCTTTTAAAGGCAGACAAAGCTTTATTTTTATGCCTCAAGAAATAAGTCCAGACTTTACGAGAGAAATCATCAATGATAGTCATCATAAAGTGCTTGCCAGAGTAAGATGGGATACTAAAAGGTCCCCACAGATCAGAGTGGACATAATCGAGAATACTTTAGAGCTATGAGTAGGAGTAGAAAAACTTACTTTCTTTCGTTTCCCATAAATACATTGCTCATAGAAATCAAGCTTACCCATTTCGGGTGAGTCTAGAAGACCACGTCTATTCAAGATATCCATGCCTTTTTTGCTCATATGACCAAGGCGCATATGCCACAGACGAGTGTGATCAGCATCAGAAAGAAAGGATGAAATGGTTGTAGAACCTATCACTATATGTCCTTGCAAAATATATAGACTTCTATCTCTAATTTTCCTTTAGGAGAACTAGGGAACCTTTGGAGACTTTCAGAACTCCAATTTCAGCTGAGAATTTATAGCCAAATTTCTCCAGAGTACCCAGTGATATCAAATTTCATTTTAAATCGGGAAATGTCGAACCTTAGTTAATGTTTGGATAATACCATCATGTGTCTTGATTTTAATTGAACCTATCCCAACAGCCTTGCACGGGGAATCTTTCCCAAGCAAGACAGTGCCACAATCAACGAATTCATAAGTGGTAAACCAATCCTTATGAGGACATATATGATAGGTGCAACCAGAATCAAGAACCCATTCATTAAGACTCTTCTTAGAAAAAGATATGAGTAACACTGGGTCACCTTCTGAGTCTGTTTCAATGAAACTGGCTTCTTAGGTTGTTTGGATTTTTCTTCCTTTTATTTCTTATCTTTTAATTTATAATATTCAGAAATTTCATGCCCTAGCTTCTTGCAATAGCGACAAGTTCTGTTGGATTTATGTCCCCAAGATTTGGATCTTGTAAGGATCCAGATTTTTCACACTTATTTATGTTGTTTAAGGTCATCATGGGCCCCTACATCTAGCCAAGTTCAAAGAGATTTTCGTTGGCTAAATTCGATATAAGTACCGGCAGAAGGGTCAACTTTAAAGGGGCATAACTTTTAGCACTCTTAGAACTGGATGGCCCATACATGTAAAATGAAAGACCTTTGAGTTATCTTTGTAACACACTTGGTTTCACCTCATTTTGATATCGGATGAAGGAGTTATGACCGTTTTTGTGAGACCCTTCTGTGCAGTGATGTAACAAAGACAGTTTGATGGGCAGTATGACCTTGGATGAACCATTTGGATAGATTGGGGCTGGAAAAGGCCATGTTTGACCTATGGAATAGGAAGCCCTTTGAGTTAGCTTTGCAACGCACTTGGTTTCACCTCATTCCGATGTCTGATGAAGGAGTCATGATCGTTTTCGTGAGACCCTCTTGTGCAGTGGTGTCAAACAGATAGCTTGACGGGCAGTGATGCCTTTGACGGGCCGTTTGGGTCAGTTGGGACTGGAAAAGTCCAATTTTGGCACTAAGGAAGTGACATGGCCAGTGGTACGGCCCGTGTGGCTTGCCACAGACCGTGTGGATAGGTACAAGGTATGTCAAGGGAAGCTTGTTGGACTTGGGGGAGAATTTGGTTAAGGGTGGTGCCACGGGCACCCTTGACCGGTCGTGTGGGGTCTGACGGCCCATGGAACCTGGGCATGAGGTTGCCTGGCCATGTTTTTGTGCCTAAGTGTGGTGCAATGGACCACTAAACAAACCGTGAAGCATCACACGACCTGTGAAGTGGTCCGTCAAAGTAAAGAGACGTGAAATTTTTCTAAGTGTTCCCAACACTGATTTATTATTCTATCCCTTTTGACGTGCACTCCACATGACCCGTGGAGTGCCACATGGCCAGTCACACCTCCGGTGAGGGCACACTTTGTCAAATTTTCCATCCGTTCACTAATAGTATTTTCGTAAATCTTAATTACTCTAATAACCTTTTTAGACTTCCAATGCTATCTTAACTTCACCAAAAGACCCAAACCCTATATCAAAGGATCAAACTCATTACTCTCATCTCAAATACACTCTCTATTCTCTCAAGAGTCTCCATCAAGACCCCAATACAAATTCAAGGAAACTCAAGAGTAAGCTTTGGATTCCAAGATCCACTTTTAAATTTCAAGCCTTTCACAACTCAATTTCAAGAAAGTCAAAGTCTTAGGTATGTGGGTTGATCCTTGATTCCTTCCAATCAAGGAAACCCAAAATTATTTTAAAAAGAACCTACATGGATTTTTCTTACTTTAGTTTGCGGTTTTGAATATTATAACAACAACAATAACATTACTCCAATGCCTCAAAGGCTCCCTCCCATTGTGGGGTAAAGGGGGGTCGGATGTACGCAACCTGACCTCTATGTTTAAAAACATAGCGCGACTGTTTCCGGATGACCCATGATGAGCGTCGAAAGTTGCATTTACTAACTGCTACTTCACAATTGAAAGAAGCGCAGACAGTTTAAAGAGTCATTTTTTGCTTTATTTCATCATACCCCAAAGCCAAAAAATAGCGAACTCTTTGGCTCCATCCGAGATTGATGGAATGAGGTTTTGAATATTATGATTCCTAAAATTCTATTGATGTATGAATAGTATTTATTTGATGATTTTAATGTGATTTAAACCATTATATGAAGATTTAGTTTGGTTTATGAAATTATAAGTATGCATGTTCCCTTTTTGAATTTTTATGTATGAGTGATTACACTATGGATTTAATTATGTTTTCACTTTAATTTCATACTATGAATATTGATTTTAGATTGAGTCTTAATTACCTATGTCATTTCCTCATTGTTCATAGCATATGTATTCATGTACATGGATTATTTTGAAAAATTATGTTATGGGTTAAGCACAATTATGTTCTATGATATGATTTTGATAAGATGTTGGTCATTACAATATTGTGATCGCATATATGTCTTTGGTTTTGGATCTTTGAGCATTTTGGGTGCTTGCACCATTTTGTGTATTAATAGGCTATTCATATGCATGAGTATTATGACTATAAAACTATGATTTTGACATTTGAGCCTAAGTATGAATTATTATGAATGGTGTCTGGCTTTTAAGCCCAATTGTGCATTAAAATGAATTGGAAAATGACTATTGCCTCTTTGAAAGTATGTATATGTATATGATAAGTATTCTTATGGGATGATGACTTAGCACCGACGGATTGAGGGAGAGGTGCTCTCTTTCCTTGAACTATGTGCCTAGCATAGGGTCCTTTCCGAAATAGGATGTGTTCCTGTAAGGAACGATGCCTCCGAAATAGGATGTGTTCCCGTAAGGAGAAGAAATAATTTGATTTGATTTGTGATTTGTGGAAATCCTATCCGAAATGGGATGTGTTCTCATCAGGAAGGTTACTTCATACGAAATGGTATATTTTTCGTAAGGTGAAGTATGGTTTACCTTTGGCAACTAGACCACCTCTTTACCGGTAAGGGGTATTCATCGGGATTCTAAGTAATAGCTCGCTTGGTCTTACTCATATCGGTTAAAGTCACATCCCCACTATAAATATGAGCATCCTTTGTATTTCATGCATCATAAATTTCATGGCATCTTGTTATATTTACATTCCTTGTTATATATCTCTTTCGATAGTATATGCCCTTGTCATCTAATATTGATATGCAGATTTTGGTAAGTTACATGCATTGCACTCTGCATACTTAGTATATTCAAATGTTCCAACACATACTCTTGCCTACATTATTTTTACTATGTAGGGACTGGGGACCTTGATCATCCACCGTTCGACGCTTAGCTTGGATTCCGGTTCTGCTTGTAATGGTGAGTCCTATATTTCAAGGATGAACCACCATCCATCTATCTATGTTACCTCTTTCATCTTTGTACTTGAGGGTGAGCCCGAGGGTATGTCTTGGCCCCTGACCCATCTATGTTGAGGCATTGTTGGACACCTTGTAAACCTCTTTATGATATATGCTATGAGTTATGGTTAATTCTATGTTATGTATTTGGTTATCTTTAAGTACCAATATGTGACTTGCTCTTATGTTGATGGAAAGATCCTAAGTCCCGAATTGCCCCCATAGCATGAGTCCTACTTTTTCGTCCCTTAGAATTATATGTTGATTGTTGATTACACTTCAGAAATCGATGATGCGAGTTTTGGTATCTTGAGGCTTTTTTGAGGACTCTCGGGTTCCCATATGTCGTGTCACATCTAGGCCCTAGATCCGGGTCGTGACAGATCTTGAATTTCTTTTATGATTATTTACTTTTCCATAAGTCCTCCCTCTTACATGAAGTCCTTCGGCTTTATCTTCAGAATGCACTTCAAGGTCAAATTTTTCTTTAGAAAGAAGAAATGCTTTAACATTTTCAAATGTTAAAGTATAATATTTGCCATATAACATTATTTCCTTGAAGTATTTATAAGAGGGAGGTAAGGAGACGATTAATAAAACATCCTTGTCCTCATCTTCAATTTTAATATCCAAATTTTCAAGATCAATAATAATATAATTAAACTAATTAAGATGAGCTTGAATAGAAGTTACTTCAGCCATGCGAATAGTACAAAGTCATTCTTTGATATGAAGCTTGTTGGCAAGACTTTTATTCACGTAAAGCGACTCTAACTTTGTCCATAGCCTAGCTGCAGTTTCCTCGTGAACGTCACGTAATACCTCCTTTGAGAGACATAATTGTATAGCAGCCAATGCATTCTCGTCTAACTCTTGCCACTGCTCATCCATCATTGTTGAAGATTTCTTAGCTTTTTTCTCAAGAGCTTTCTTTAATCTATTCTGTCAGAGAACGACCTTCATTTGGATTCTCCATATGCTAAAACTTATGTTGCCATCAAATTCTCAATGTTGAACTTAGTGACTGTTGACATAATAAACCGTCAACTCTGATACCAATTGTTAGGAGTGGAGTAAGAGCGAAAGTGTGTATAAGGTCAGAAATTTGAGAATATGAAAGAATGGATGCAAGATAAGTAACAAAATGAGAAACTCACACAATATGGATAATATGTATATTATGAGAGTATTATAATACACCAAGTATTAAGATAGTAAGAAAAGTAACAAACTCTCACAATCTATAAAAAAGAAATGTGTGTGAAGGAGAATATGAAAGAGTACGGAAGGTGGTTATGTTGCATACACTTCTGTATAACCAGTCTAATATTTTTCTAAATGATATCCATTTGACACTAATAATTTAGTTTTTTCTATATAAATGCACTATATATGGTGTGTATATACTCTAAGTTGTTGAGAGTGTTAGTTCGCTGAAAGACAGATTTGTACACAAATTATCCATACATCACAATCATATAGCAAATGGATACACGGATTATACAATTAAATGAACACCTTAAATTTATAGACAAATATTAAATATAATTTATATACAAAATAAATAACTACATCATAATTGTATATTAAACATATTTAGTCAATACGTAATTGCATACACCACTAGTATGCAATTACATACCTGCCTCCTTGTTCATAGTGGTTGGGGAGTTTTCTTCCTTACCATTAGTATAGGTCAAGGGTTCGAAGGCTGGTAAAGAGAAGGAATTACATACCCAATTTACATCAATGTCATACAATTCAAAAATAACCACACACCCTTAATGTATACAACAACACCCACAACCACAACCATTATATATCAGTTACATAGAATCTCGTTAAACTATAACTAATACAAAACATTATAAACTTGATGACACACATACTCAAATAATTATATATCACTTTTATACTAAAAATAAAAAATCTTTGAGTATGAATAGGCAATATACAGTAGATTATTTAATTCACATACATAATCCAATTGTATACATAATATATATTAATCATATAAAATTAAGAAAATCAGACACTCTAATTATATACCAAAATCACATGAAATTTACATCATCATTTATGTATCATTTGCATACAATTTGATGAGAATACAATTACGTTGCATATGCATACCCAAATTAACCATAGACCATTCTCATATATAAAATATTATACCCAATTATATACATATTATATACCAAATGCATATACTTAATAAATACACACCCTGATTACACTCTAAATATTTTAAGTGTATAATCAATATTAATTTCATACAATAAAAGAATAACTAAACACTCTACTTTTAAATAAAAAAATAACTCCAAATTTACATAACCAATTATAAATCAATTGCATACAATCTATTTACAAGCTTGGAAATAGTGAACAATTGCTATTTATGTGTTGCTTCGACCGAACCATCAGCCTGCTGGACAATCATTTCACACTCCACATTCTCATAGATATCAATGCTCTTCAAAGATATACACAAGGAATGCTTGACCAAGAAATCAACATTAATTCGCTTTTGATCCAAATACACACGGACGCCAATATCATTTGGTATGCACATTGGCGAACATCTTTCACCAATAATGAATTTAATCTTTATTTTATCA
>JAABOM020000084.1:1261431-1285287 GCA_011800125.2 Solanum clarkiae
TGGGGGACAGGGGGGCTCGGTGGCGGGGGCTGGGGTGGCAGGGGAGGGTGGAGGGAGGTGAATGAGTGGTTATATATTTAAAAAAAATTAGGTAATGAAATAAAAAAATATATCATTTCCTTTTTTATTTTTTTATAATTTATTTTTTCTTATTTATATGCCAAATGTCATCTTTTAATTTGTGATTTTGCCACATCATCACAATTGAATTATGCATGCTTTACATTTTTTGCCAAATAAACATTTTATGTTTGATAGGTACAAATTTTGAATAGTTCACATGTTCAATAGAAAATAATCTTAGTTGATGTGTCTAAGTGAAAAATGAGGACAAATGTAAGTGTCTATTGATGACTTAAGTCTTATATTTATTAAAACAATACGGTATAATTAAATATAATATGTGACCACCATTCAAAGAAAGTGTAAGATACTCAGAGATAAATGAAAATAAAATAAAAACAATATTTTTTTTTCCTTTAGAGGAATGAGGTGGAAAAGAAAAAAAAGAACAGAAGAAACTGATCCTTTGTGATTTCTTGCGTTCACAGCACCCAACGTTACGCAACCATCGCCCAAATCTGATTGATTGTGACATTATAACGAAATTCACCAATCTTCATAAACCTATAATCATCATAATGGATACAAAATTATTATAAACAAACAAATAATCCTCCTTGTATATACAAAATATTCAAAATTGTAAAGTTTTTTACGTTCTTGATTGTGTATTTTGGGCAGAAAATTTGCAATTTCTCCTGCTTTTGATCATGCATCTTTTGCTTTATGGAATGGGGTTTCCTCAGAGAGGGTAAAAATTCTACATTTTCTGTATTATTTTCTTGTTTTGGGAGTTGGGTATTCGAATTTTTCTGTTTGGAGTTATGGGTGTTTCTTGAAACCGCATTTGACGATCTGGGGTACTTTTGTTTTGGTCATACTTGCCACTGATCATCATTATTTGGCTCCCTTCTTTAGAAAGATTGATTTTTTTTGCCGAACTCTGATAAGGTTCTGCAGTTTGTGGAGGGATTGTTCCTATGCATTATAGTTGAAGGTGGATTTCTGGTAAAAACTTGGGCATTTTCTAAATCTTGTATGTTTTGATTGACTGGGGGAAAGTTGGAGGCTTTTGTTGTGTTGAAAATCCTAGGTGTTTAACTTGGGAGTGGAGTGCAATTGGTTGTTGAGTTTAGGTAAATTTTGGAGAGGAAGGACTTTACTTTAGTTTTATGTCAGCAAAGTCTGTATATTTCTTGGTGGAAGGCTGTTCTCTTGATGTTTGCAAATATTGAAAGTGTATAAGAAATGTTGTAAATGTAGTTAGCATTGGGTGGTGGTGAGATGTTAGACTTTAATCCTCCACCTCCAAGTTATAGAATTTGAAATTTCATATCTGCCACTTGTTCTCCGGGCTTGTTACTCTTTTGCAACAAATGTAACAGTCTGTCCTAGCCTCACCACCATGGAATCGTCACCAATTCATGAAGAAACTACTCCTTCAACCAATGGCACGTCTCCAAGTAGTCCTCCACCTACACCGTCTAGTCCACCTCCTAGTTCACCGCCACCTTCTAGTTCACCTCCTAGTTCACCGCCAGCTTCATCTTCTAGTCCACCACCTAGTTCACCCCCACCTGCACCATCTAGTCCACCACCTAGTTCGCCACCACCACCTCAATCTTCTAGTCCACCACCAGCCTCGCCTCCACCTGTATCATCTCCTCCTCCTGCCAGTTCACCTCCACCAACACCATCACTTCCCCCTGAATGGTCACCTCCGCCACCCATACAGAATCAACAACCTCCTCCAGCACCACAATCACCTGGAAATTCATCTCCACCACAATCTCCTGAACCTCAAAAAGGTTCATCGTCATCTTCACCACCTTCATCGAACTCAACTTGGGGTGAGCATGTGAACTCACCTCCATCTCCAGCATCTAACTCATCAGAAAATTGGTCTCCTTCCCAAGCCTCAGGTCCTCCTAAAGATTCTCCACCTTCACCAGCTGGCTCATCTAATACTAACTCATCATCTTCTGGTTCCCCTTCAAACTCATCAATATCTGTAATACAATGGTCACCACCAACTCCATCCTCTAATGGGGCTCGTCCTTCTCTTACCCCTCCTTCGTCACCAATTTCTAATGCTGATGCTAGTGACCATAGTTCCAGAAATCATTCAACAGAAAGTCCAAAGTCTGCTGGTGGTACTGCAGGGACAGTTTCCAGTGGCATTGTAATTATTGTTCTATTGGTTGGTATCATCGGAGTAGTTGGATGGTGCATATGGAAGCAAAAGAAGAAGAATTCTGTCCATTATAGTGGTCATGTCAAGACAACCTCTACGAACTCCTCTCCAAAATCAGGTAAATTTTTAGATACTATAAATTCCTTTTAGTTTGTTATTCAGTGCTTAAGATGCTTGCAAGAAAAATCAATGTAATATTTGTAGTTGAGACCTTTCAAGTGAAACTGACTAGATGTGAAAGTTGTGTATAGACTCTGCTTTATTGAAGGTCGGGGAATCAACAGCAAATGAGAGAAATGGAAATAGCTCCAATTTCCTCAATTCTCCAGCGGACCCTGGCGGATTCAACGGTGCAAAGTCGTGGTTTACTTATCAAGAACTAGTTGAGGCCACTAATGATTTTTCAGCAGAAAATGAATTAGGGAAGGGTGGATTTGGTTCTGTATATAAAGGCAATCTAGCAGATGGAAGATATGTTGCGGTAAAGCAGCTAAATATTGGTGGGAGCCAGGGCGAACGGGAATTCAGGGCTGAAGTTGAAATCATTAGCCGCATACACCATCGTCATTTGGTTTCACTCGTAGGTTATTGCATTTCAGAGAACAAAAGGCTCCTTGTTTATGACTATGTCTCCAATAATACCCTTTACTTCCATCTTCATGGTAAACGTAACTTTTTGTAGATTTAATTATTTCATTTGTTATGTTTGGTCACTAAAGCTAGCTGTTGATACTTGCAATTTACAGCACAAGGGAGGCCTGTCATGAATTGGCCAACACGTGTTAAAATTGCAGTTGGCGCAACTCGTGGAATAGCTTATCTTCATGAAGATTGTAATACTGTTCTCCTCCTCAATTCTTTTGAGTTATCATATTTTATTCACTTAATATCTTTCATTAGTTGAACAATCCCCCACCCAAAGTAGACAAAGTACAGTTAAAGCTTTACCATAACTTGGAAGCTGATTGCAGTTGAGATACACCTGCTCATTGTTACCTTTTAGTTTTAATGATCCCTAAAGCTGTGGCAGGATCATGACGGAAATCTAAACTCCAAACACCTTCTTCTTACTCTTCCTAAATCGGACATTAACAAATGGAAAATAAAAAAGAGAGTGAAAACTTAAGTTGTGCGGACTCTTCACTTTCAATGCCGCACCCGGATTCTCCGAAAATACACTATTTTTGGCGAATCCGATACGTATCCGCTGACGCTTTTGAAAAGTCCGAGCAAAATAGGTGAAAACAAAACATGTAACTATTTTCATATCATAGAAGTAGAAGCCCTTCCAGTTAGTGTTACCTTTTTGTAACATACTGATATTACTAATGCAGTTTAGAATTGAGTTCTAAGGTCCTTTTCCATGCCATAAATTACCTCGCTTTATAACTTTTTGGCATGAGTGTGGAATATCATATCTGCATTAAGATTCTAATTAGTGTTATGTTCCTTAATCCTTTTGTGTTATCCATGTTTATCTTTATTTCATTTCTTTTCTGGCTGAACAAAATGCGTCTCCTCTTTCCTGCCCCAAAAGTTTGAGAGAAAGTAGGAGGTAAAAAATTTTACCATATGATGAATATGATTGTGATAGGGGATTGTGTGTTCCTGCTTATAGCACTTACAATTCTTTTTACGAAAAAGGGTTTAAAAGTGTCCTCGAACTATTGAAAATGATACAAAAATGTCTTTCATCCATCTGTTGGGCCTAAAATGCTTTTGTCATCTTACTTTGGGTCCAAAAATGCCCTTTTCTTTAACGGAATATTTTGGGTCCAAAAATGCACTTCATTCATCTTTTTACCTCACTTATATCCTTGAAACTAACAATACTCTCTTTTTTCGTTTTCTTTTTTTTTTAAATATTTATTATATTTCATTTATTATGGAATAAAGTAAACCCCCATCTCTAATTCTTTTTTTTCACAAAAAAAATCTTATAATTTTTTTTATTTATTTATTAATGTTTGTTTTGGGGTTATAAAGAAAGATATTACTTTGGTTTGGACAAAATATATGAGAAATATAATTTAAAAAAAAAAAACTAGTAGTTTTACTATTGTTTTTTTTTTTAAAATTTCAGGCCCACGAAGAAGGTATATCTTTTTGGATTTAACAAATTATGGGGAAAGAATCTTTTAAAAAAAACTCTTAAAATCTAAAGTTACAATAATACATATTTTGAAATTTTTTTAAAAAAATCTGCACATACTTGTATTTTATTTAGATACAATAATTAACCTTTTAAGGATCAAAGTGATTTATTAAAATTGATTTCTTTATTTAATTTTTTGTTATTTAATCAAATTTGAATAGTTTTCGTTATTTTTTTATTATAAAATTAAAAAAAAAAAAAACTCACTCTTTGCATAAATTAAAAACTTACTTTTTCATTAACTTTATATATTTCTAAAAAGTTCTATTTTTTAGAAAGTTAAATCGGTTAATTATTTTAATAAATCACTTTGATCACTTTGATCCTTAAAGAGATATATTATTTCAGTTTGGATGAATTATGGAAAGAAATTTAATAGAGATGGAGATTTGTTTTATTCCATAAGAAAATAAAAAATAATAAATATTTTAAAAAGAAAAAAAAGAGAGGGTTGTTAGTTTCAAGGGTTTAAGTGAGCCAAAAAGGTGAACGAAGGGTATTTTTGGATCCAAAAATATTCCGTTAAAGAAAAGGATATTTTTGAACCCAAAGGTAGATGATAAGGGCATTTTAGGCTCAATTAGTGCATGGAGGATATTTTTATACCATTTTCAATAGTTCAAGGGCATTTCTGGCCCTTTTCCGTTCTTTTTATTGATCCCTACTCCACTAGCTGAACAACTGTGGTAGGTTAAAGGATGCAATCTGAGCTACTTCCAGAACCAACTTTCCCCTATTATCTCTATAAGAGGACTTGAAGTAAAAAAGAAAAAAATGGAATGTACAAATAGTTTAAGCTCAATGGAAGTAGCAAGATCTTGCTACTGGAATTTTGCTTCTGTAATGTTATAACTTCACCAATTTAGAATTGTGTCCTCAGTTTTTATTTATCTCGTTAATTACCTCAATTATTAAACCTTTTGACAGGATAGTCATGAATTCTAATCACTTTTCTAATCAGTAACTTAAAAGATGTTTTTATAATTGAATGTACCAAATGAGGCTCGAATTTGAACTAAGACTGAGCAAAACATGATTGGTTCCATTAGAGAACAGAAAATTTTGTTTGCTTGTTTTGCACCATGTAATTATGTTTCTGAGAAGGGAATATTTTAATGCATGAGCAGGCATAGTCTCATTGAACATGCTGACTATATATTTCATACTGAAGTGAGCGCATCAGGCTGTGCAGTAGTAGTGCATATATGATCCTGGATTTCCCAATATCCACGCCATGACAAGCATTTGAATAAATCTTCACTGATTGGTACATCACCAATCCATGTTCAAAAATGAGGGAAATATGTTCAACCACTCTTGTTAAGTATATCGTGAACAGCAAGTAACAAACTGGTTTTTTCATATAAAAACGCTGAATGTGTTAATCATGAATGACTTATAATGTTATACTGCTGCATAAGAAATGATGAGTAAGAAAAGTAGACCAGGTGATGCTACTATGCTTTTGGGATTGTCTATGCTCATTTCCTTCATTCTTGTTACTTGAGCTATTGTAGGCCATGAAACTCTAACAAAATCATAATGTCGGTGCGGTGCTCTTGTTCAAAATTGTCGCTCTTTAATGATAGAGTTAAAATATGATACTCCTGTTTTTGGTTCTTATTTGATTCTTTTGGTGTGGATGACAGGCTATCCTCGTATCATTCACAGAGACATTAAGTCGTCAAACATTCTTTTGGATGATAACTTTGAAGCCCATGTATGTCTAAGTCCTTGAACTCCTATATTTACTTTCTTTGTCTCACAAGTGGCCTTTACAATTAATTTACTGTCTACAGGTTTCTGATTTTGGACTAGCTAAATTAGCTCAGGATGCAGAAAGTCATGTGACAACACGTGTCGTGGGAACATTTGGGTATGTTTCAGTGCCAATTTTTGCATTAAGTTGACATCATAAGATAAATATTCCATTCCATCTTTTTCAATTGCCCATATTTATTCTAATTCCTTAGATCTGGCTCAGATACATGGCTCCTGAATATGCATCAACTGGCAAGCTGACTGAAAAATCTGATATATATTCCTTCGGTGTGGTGCTTCTGGAGCTAATTACTGGAAGGAAGCCAGTGGATACATCTCAGCCTTCAGGGCAAGAGAATCTAGTTGAGTGGGTATGTATGTAGCCAATCTATCATTTGTCTTTCTCCAAGTCCATGTTTTCATCAGTTCTCCTTTAGTACCTCTTTGTTAGAAATAATGACATTGGTGTCCGACCTACGGCAATAAACTTGCATATCAGCATGCAGAGAGTACATAATCTTTAGTCCTTTTATTTGAGTCAGGAGTTGGTTGTCCCTCCTGTCATTTCCCACATGGCACAAGTCCACCATATTGCTAATGTTCAGTTGGTCTCTAGTTGGTCTGCTAGTGAAGTTCCTTCTCTTTATTATATCCTCTTTTTAACATGCCGTGAGGCCTTATCCTGGTAAGAATGAGGTTGCAATGCTGTAAGCATGAAAAGTTCCTTTTGCTTATTTTTCTTTTTTCTACCACACGGTAAGGCCTTATCCTGAGAAGAATGAGGTCATAATGCTTGTAGACCCTGAAAATTGAGAAATATGACTTGGAACCTAGATAAAGATTATCAGAAAATTGAAACATTAGCCACTGGAGAGCTGGGTTCCTTTTGTTTGTCTGGAAAAGAGTATATGCATAATGCCCAATTTGTTGATCATTCGAGCTACCTGACAATGATTTCTCGATTTTGATACTAAATTATCCCTAAATTTTTTTTGTGGAGTCAAAAAGCTTTTCGTCTTTGAAAGTAATTTTCTGAATTATGGCAGCTATTTTTGTTGTAAGAGGCGTTGTATTTTCATGTCAGATAGTGAGACAACTCCCTTCCCCCTTCGGTGAGAGAGAGTATTGGCGCTTACCAGGGCAATATTGGATTTCATATAATGACTTGTTAAGTGGTAAATGAGATATGATGGCCCTGGGTACTCTATGTTTTTCTCTTTCCACTCTCTCCTCTCTCTGTCATACTAGTTAGCCAAATATGGATAAAACATCTTTCTTCCTTGCCGGAGAGAAATCCTTCCAGATTGCAGATGTTAGCATGAACAAGTATGGGTGGTTCTCTATCACTAAAAATGGTAGACATTCACTAGCAAGATCTCCATCAACAAAGATAACCTTCATCGGGCCTGTGAAGCTCTAAAGCATGCATCTATGAGCCAGGGAGACCTATGTAGGAGATGGGGCAGGAACATAGAAACTTTTAAACTGCAACATCTATGGAAGATTTGTAAGAATCGAAGAGCTGATGGGATTAGAAGAATTCATCATCCCTGAATCTAGCTATGGCGAGGGATGGAGAGTAAGAGCCGAAAGAGATTGAGCCCTTGATTGGGTTCAGCTTTCAGCTACAGCTCAATTAATATCTACATCTCATCTGGTATGAAGATCCCCAGAATGTAATTCAAAGCCCTAGAGTGGTGGAGACTTCAAAATCGACCAAACTGGTCTGAGGGAAGGCATGCAAAGTCTTTGGAGTCAATACAACAACTATGACCATGACATGATTCTGTGAATGGAACAAATGAGACTATTACAATTAAAACAACAAAACCCAGCACAAGGGAATTCAAAGAAGAATAAGAAGAAAGGGGAAGGAGAAGCAAAAAGACTCGAGCTTAAATTATTCTAAGAAGGCTTTGCATGATGGTGGTGGTAGTGGTGGGGCTTTACTGTTTATACATTCTAAGAGGAGAGACTTATCTGTGTTAGGAGTTTAAAAGTAATGACGGACTTCTTTGAAATTATCCAGGATCTAGGCTTGGTTGACCTT
Organism: Solanum clarkiae; assembly: GCA_011800125.2. Classification (NCBI taxonomy): domain Eukaryota; kingdom Viridiplantae; phylum Streptophyta; class Magnoliopsida; order Solanales; family Solanaceae; genus Solanum; species Solanum clarkiae. The sequence continues at coordinate 1,269,655 of JAABOM020000084.1, forward strand.
CCCCTTCAAGGGGCCTCTTACACTTTGTCAAAAGGGGGTATCCAACTACAATGCTCCGTAATAGATAGATTTACAGATATATTTTTGCTCTCCCAAAGTAGAACGAAAGTTTCAAGGTTACAAATCAGTTAGCACTTCCCAAACACTTTCAGATCATTGCCCTATCATATTGGAGTGTGGACGCAGGGAAAGAGTGCTCTCGTATTTCAAGTTTGAGATTATCTGGCTTAAACAAGAAGTTTTCTTGGACCTAATAAAGGAGTGGTGGAACAACTATGATGTTTGTGGAAATCCAGATTTCATCCTTGTGCAGAAGCTGAAAAAATTGAAACAGGACATCTCAACATGGAACCGGCAAGTGTTTGGGAAATTTATCAACAAAGAAGAGAAAGCATTCCAAGATTTATTGGCACTGCAACAGGCCACAGAAGGCATACCCCTATAGAATACTGAGAAATGAGGAAGTCTTACTTTGCAGGTAGAAATTCAACTACTGGCAAGGATAGAGAAAATGTCATGGAGGTAAAAGTCAAGGTGTCCTCAGAAAGGCACTTACCACTTACCAGAACCTTTTCACAGAAAATCTTTTGATCAAATTTAACTGGTTATACCCAATTTTAGTTCTGAGGCAAATGGGCTTTGAGGAACGTTGGACTAAATGGATGAAGTTCTGCCTCTCAACTGTGAAGTACTCGATCCTTGTTAATGGCAGTCCAGTGGGATTCTTATCTTCAGCGAAAGGGCTAAGATAGGGTGACCCCCTTTCCACCTTCCTATTTATTTTGGTTATGGAAGGATTCAGTAGAATGCTTGACATGGCTGGAACGCATTCTGGGTTCAGACAAGCTTCAGGTTCAATACCTAAATTTAATACTGCACATCTTTGAAGCACTCTCAGGGCTTTGCATAAAGATCCTAAAAAATGTTACCCCATCAACAATGTCCTCGATCTGGAAGACCTAGCATCCATTATGTGCTGCTCTATAGGGTCCTTCCGTACACTTATCTAGGTCTTCCCCTAGGGGCAAAGTAAGGCAGTTGATATCTAGAATGGGGTGATAGAAAGGTTTGAGGAAAATATTTCCTGTTGGAAACAACAATACCTTTCCATGGGTGGCAAGTTGACCCTATCAATAGCGTGCTTAACAGTATGAGAGCATAACCACCTATTTGATATTGTTGTTTCTTATCTCAACAAGGTTCAAGAGAAGACCAGATTAGAAGGAACTTTCTTTGGGAAGGCCATAATCAGAATCATGAATTCCAACTGCTTAAATTGCTCAAGGTCATACTCTTTAAGCTTCATGGAGGTTTAGGCATAAAGGAACTCACCATTCACAACAAGTGGATGCTGCTTAAGTGGCACAGGAGGTTGAAGATGGTGAATCCTGGATTATGGAGAGGCGTGATCATAGCTAAGAATGACATGCTTAATCATTGGTGTACTAAGCACTCGAGAAGTCCTCATGGTACTGGTCTACTGGACCCCATGGAAACACATTGCTCAGCTACGGAAGGATTTCCTCCAACATACGCTTCAAAGTGGGAAATGGTTCAGCCATAAAGTTCTAGCATAACAACTGGATGGGCAATTCCCTAATGAATGAGCTCCTCCATCTCTTCAAAATATGTTCTCTCTTTGGTATACTACATCCAGATTCCACTTGTGGGAATACACTAACTATGTTTATGTTGTTTAGTCGCTGGTATAAGTTGGGTCATGCCTCATAGTATCAAAGAAGCCTAAACCAGTCAAGAGCACGAAAAGTTGAAAAGACAACAACAGCAACATACCTAGTGATCGCACAAGTGGGGTTCGGAGAGGATGTTGTGTACCCAGCCTCACCCTTGCCTTGTGAAAGTAGAACAGTTGTTTCTGATAGGCCCTCAGTAAAGCATATCATAATCTGTAAGAAACAGAATATGGTAGTAAAATAAACATGTAAAAGATATAGTATGACAACCAGAGGAAAGGAAGCAACAGGTAATAAAATTCCCAAGTGCTGTAACAGTGGTAAGGGTACGAATGGAATAGTTTCAAGCATTTTAAGATGCCCCAAAATGAAAAGAGTCAAATAAACTGAAATTGAGGGGGTATCAATCTTTTCGGCACCTGAAACATTGTGGTCTCCAGTTTCTTTTGTTGTTTTATAACAATCAAATAGCTTGATCAAGTTATCCACTTTAATTTCATTGATCCTTTAATGTTATAAAACTGAAAAACCATTAATAATAGTAAAGGAAAGCTTGTATCTTTTATGATCATGCTGAGTGTGTGACTCCCATTTACTATTTTTTTTTTCTGTACTCTTTAGTTTTCTTGTCGTCAGCCTAGTAGAAGTAGCCAGTTTACAAAGCATTAGTCCCTTACAAACATTATAACTTTCTTTGCTGAGGAAGCATGACCCTGTTCTTCTCATGAATAACGAAGTGTCTCAGAACTCATTCATTTGACTAGAATTTTATTCTACTTACTGATTTCCACTGCTTACTTTGGACCAGGCTTAAAATGATTTCAAATTAAATCACCCGTAAAAAATAATTATTATATCATACTGTAACTTGATATTTTTGTTGTCCAGGCTCGACCTTTGCTTAGTCGAGCACTTCAAAAGGAGGAATATGATCTGTTGGCAGATCCACTTCTCGAGAAGAACTACGTTGGCAGTGAGATGTTCCGAATGATTGAGGTTGCTGCATCTTGCGTGCGCCACTCATCTGCAAAGAGACCAGCAATGGGACAGGTAACTTTTGTTTTTGTTTTATTGAAAACTATGCAAGAGACAACCTTGTGAAGGGCATTTACATTTGGAATTCTGATCATGGTTATGCTTCCTAGATCATGAGAGCTTTCGATGGTATGGCTGTACACGATCTGTCAAATGGGATGAAAGTTGGTGAAAGTGCAATACATAGCGCTGCATTACAATCTACAGAAATAAGTTGGTTTAGGAAAATGGCATTCGGTAACCAAGATTTTAGTTCGGATTTTTTCAGTCAAAGTTCTCAGAATAGTGGAGAGTCGAATGAACATCCTTAGAGAATTTATAGAACAAAAGGGCTTATTAAAGCTATATATGCATCTGTTGAGATATCAAAGGGCCCCACTTGTGGGATTATACTGGGTATGTTGTTGTTGTTGTCTAGATATCAAAGGTACATTAGTGCTTAGAGATGCCTTGATTTAGCTTTCATGAGTAACCTTTTGGCTGGCTGTTTGTATTAGCAATGGAGTAATTTTTACTGTAAGTGAAGTGAATTCTTTTGTCATCTATGATCATTCTTCTTTGAGAAGTTTAAAGCTGTCTTCTATTAATTCTTTAATCAAATTCAATTTCAATAAGTAAAATAAAAAATTCTTGAGTGGTCTACTTCCCATTGAATGATAAAATCAGAAAGATTGAGAAATAGAACTATCTGATTTCATTCATTCACCGGTCTATTTGTATGCAGCTACAATTTCTTCCTTTAGAAAGAAGTAAATACCCCTCTTGGAATCCTCAATCGGTAGTTCTATGCCTTAGTAGCTTGCTTACTTAGCGCTTGCACTAAAAGTTTAATCAGAATTTATTCGTGTATATAATACTATTTTACAAATACAATATACTCACAGTTTATTCGTATTACTGTTATCAATTAAAATAATTTATGGCTGATTTAATTTGGTTGGACTAAAAAAATAAAGTGTTCTGGCTGTATAAGAAAAAAATCCAATTGAATTGATAAGATATTTATGATTGCTATTCATATTTTTTCTTCATAAAGAGATCTTAATTGTCAAGTGAAGTTATCTCTACTATACTAAATACTAGTATAAAATGAATTGAAAAATAAATACATAAAAATAATAATGAGAATATTTATCCTATATGTGCAAATCCAAATCGCACAAATCTTTATCTAGAGTAGAGTATAAGCCTAAAAAGATGATTTTTTGTGCGTGTTGGATGGTTTGGGGAGGGGGAGGGATTTGATGTCTAACATTTGTATTGAATTGAAGTTTGTTTGGTTTGAATTTGTACAACGTAGAGTTTCATTTAATAAAAAATACTTTTTACTACGATATTTTTTCATATATAAAATTGTACATGAATAGGAGATTTCATTATTCTTTCATATCATTAATAGAACCATTTCAGGCTTCGGAAGATATTCAACATTACAAAAACAAAATAGGTTTGGATCATGTTGTTATTAAATGCTCTGGAAAATTTGGCTTTTTTGGAGGGAAGATTGGGATGGGAGTATCATTAGTAATTCACATTAGCAGATTATCATGAGATTTATTAAAAGGGGATAACATTTTCTTGTAATATCAGTATATGCCAGATGCAGTGCATTGGAGAGGTTGGAGCTGTGGGAGGAATTAGAAATCATTGATAGTGACAATATTCCATGGCTAGTAGAATGGGACTTTAATGTAATTCTAAATGAGGAAGAAAAGCTTGGTGGGCTGGACTTCACTCATCAAGAGGCTATGGATTTTGTCCAGTGTATGAGTGCTTTTGTGCTTTGATTGAAGTCAGTTTTTCTGGAAGTAAATACACTTGATGGAATGGTAGAATTAATAAGGAGTGCATATTCAAGAGGTTGGACAAACTGTTTATCAATCAAGAATTTGCAGATATCTTCCTTATAGTGGAAGTAGAGCATCTTAACAGACAAGGGTCAGATCATGTTCCTTTGTATCTAACCTGTAATGCTGAAGTGTCTCATATCTCTAAACCATTCAGGTTTCTAAATTTCTGGTGTTCTCATGAGAGATTCAAGGAGATAGTGGAGAATTGTTGGAAGGTAGAATTTGTGGGATCCCCTTTCCCAGTGTTACATATAAAACTAAAATTGGTTAAGAATGCTCTGATTAAGGGGAGCAAATAGGAATTTGTGAGACCCGTTTCTGTCAGTTATCTAGAGATGCTACAACCATTATTCCCAATGAGATGGAGAAAATTCGTAGGTTTGTGAGGGGATTAACCTATTCTATTCGACAAGAAGTGTTTAGGGTGTCTAGAGATGGGGCCTCTTTCTAGTCTATTGTGAGCTGCTAAGGAGGCAGAGCTGATGGAGAGAGAAGAATTTGGGGACCCTACGAGGGCTCATGGATCATGTCAGTTTTGTGGTACCTCATCTGGAGGTAAAGGGTTCTATAAAGGGGGTAGTTCATCCCATCGTTGAGGACCAGTTCATGCATCATTGCCTGCTTTGGAGGGTGGTCAGACACATCGTGGGTTTGCAGGGCAAGACAACTATGGTGGTTCGTCAGGACCTGCACGTCAGTCCCAGAGTCGGAAGTTTTGTTATGGGTGTGGAGATCCTGATCAGTTAATACGACAATGTCCCTTATCGACGGGACAAGGTAGGCCCTACCACAGATCTTCAATTCATACTAGACCACTGGCACCACCACCATACATAGGGCAAGGCAGAGCTCAAACACATAGAGGTGGCCGCATTCCCGATAGAGGAATAGATGGTTCCATAGTCCCACAGAATGGGGGTAGGGGCATTACTCAAACAGGCGGTGGAGGGGACCACATTTCTATGCATTTCCAGGGAGGCCTGAGGCAGAAGCTTCTGATGCAGTCATTACAGGTATTGTTCCTGTCTGTCATCGGCTTGCGTCTGTGTTATTTGATCCTAGATCTACCTACTCTTATGTGTCTACATACTTTTCATCTGGGTTTGACATATTGTGTGATCAGATGTCGGTACCTGTGCATGTTTCTACACCAGTAGGTAAATCTTTAGTGGTAGATCAGGTATATCGATCTTGTCTTGTTTCTTTGGCTAGGTATAATACTTGGGTAGACATGATTATTCTGGATATGGTAGATTTTGATGTTATCTTGGGGATGGATTGGCTTTGTCCTTATCATGCTATCTTAGACTGTTATGCAAAAATTGTAACCTTAGCCATGCCCGGTGTGCCAAAAATTGAGTGGAAAGGGGATAGTGGTTCTTTTCCTAGTAAAATTATCTCCTTCATTCATGCCCAGAAATTGGTTGATAAGGGGTGTTTGTCTTATTTGGCCTTCACTCGGGATACTAGTACTGAACCACCTTCTATAGAGTCTATCCCTTTGGTTCAGGAGTTTCTCAATGTGTTTCCTACTGACCTTCCAGGTGTTCCACCCGATAGGGATATTGACTTTCCGATTGACCTAGAGCCAAGCACTAAGCCCATCTCTATTCCTCCGTATAGAGTGACTCCAGCTGAATTGAAAGAATTGAAGGAGCAACTTCAAGACCTGTTAAGTAAAGGATTTATTCGCCTTAGTGTGTCACTTTGGGGTGTGCCAGTCCTGTTTGTGAAAACGAAAGACGGGTCTATGAAGATGTGTATAGATTATAGGCAGGTAAATAAGGTAACTGTCAAGAACAAGTACCCTCTTCCCCGTATTAATGACCTATTTGATCAGCTTCAAGGAGCAGCAGTGTTTTCTAAGATTGACTTAAGGTCGAGTTATCACCAGTTAACGATTAGGGCATCAGATATTCCTAAGACAGCTTTCTGAACCCATTTTGGTCACTATGAATTTATGATGATGTCCTTTGGGTTGACTAACACCCCTGCAACATTCATGGAATTGATGAATAGGGTTTTTCGTCTGTACTTAGATTCTTTTGTTATAGTATTCATTGATGATATCTTGGTGTATTCCAAGACTGAGGCGGATCACGTCAATCACCTGAGGGTAGTGTTACAAAGATTGAGGGAGGAAAAATTATATGTAAAATTCTCCAAATGTGAATTTTGGCTTGATTCGGTGGTGTTCTTGGGGCATGTGGTGTCTAAAGAGGGAATCAGAGTAGACCCGGCTAAGCTTGAAGGTGAAAGGATGGTCGAGGCCTACTTCAGCTACTGAGATTTGTAGTTTTGTGAGGTTAGCAGGGTATTATAGGCAGTTTATTCAAGGTTCTTCATCCATCGCATCCCCACTGACTAGATTAACCCAGAAGAATGCAGCTTTCCATTTGTCTGAGGAGTGTGAGGCGAGCTTCCAAAAGCTCAAAACCCTGTTAACTTCAGCTTCTATTTTGACGCTACCTGAGGCAGGTGTGGACTTCACGGTGTATTGTGATACTTCGAGATTTGGTTTAGGTGGGGTATTGATGCAAAAAGGAAAAGTTATTGCTTATGCATCTAGACAGTTGAAGGTTCATGAGAAAAACTACCCTACTCATGATTTGGAGTTAGGCGCTGTTGTTTTTGTGCTTAAGTTGTGGCGTCACTATTTATATGGGGTACATTGCGAGGTTTTCACTAACCATAGGTGTCTTCAGTATATCTTTAGCCAAAAGGACCTAAACTTGAGGCAGCGTAGGTGGATGGAGTTACTAAAAGACTATAAGTTGACCATCCTATACCATCCGGGGAAGGCAAATGTTGTGGCTGACGCTTTAAGTAGAAAAACCTCTAGCATGGGTAGTCTAGCTGCCATTCGGGTAAAGGAGCGACCCTTAGCCAGAGATGTTCAGTGTTTAGTAAATCGCTTAGTCAGGTTGCAACTTGTTGACGAGGGTGGTGTACTTGCATTCCTTGAGGCTCGTTCTTCCTTAATGGAACAGATTCGATAATGTCAGTTTGAGGACGAGAAGTTATGCCTCATCAGGGACAAAGTGATCAGAGGAGAGGCTAAGGAAGCAATGCTCGATTCTGATGGTGTTTTAAGAATTGGAGGTCGAGTCTGTGTGCCTAAGGTAGGTGAGACTAGATTGATTCTTGAGGAGGCCCACTGTACTCATTATTCCATTCATCCAGGAGTAGCGAAGATGTATCACGACCTAAGTCAGCACTATTGGTGGTGTGGTATGAAAAAGGATATTTCGTAGTTTGTGGCTAAGTGTTTGACTTGTCAGTAGGTTAAGTGTGAGCACCAGCGGCCTGGAGGCAAATTTCCGAGCCTACCCATTCCTACATGGAAGTGGGAGCGAATTTCTATGGATTTTGTTGTGATATTTCCTACTACTGTGGGAGGTTATAACTTTGTCTGGTAGTCGTGGATCGGTTAACTTAGTCTGCCCATTTCATTCATGTCAAGGTTAAGTACATAGCAGAGAAGTTAGTTGAGCTCTATATGACTCAGATAGTTCGATTGCACGGTGTGCCCATGTCCATCATTTCTGATCGGGGTTCACTTTTCGCTTCACACTTTTGGAGGGCCTTGCAGCATGGTTTAGGTACTCGGCTAGATATGAGTTCAGCCTTTCACCCTCAGACAGACGGACTGTCCGAGCGGACTATTCAGGTATTGGAGGATATGCTTCGAGCATGTGTGATTGATTTTGGTTCCCGTTGGGACGAACACTTGCCCTTAGCAGAGTTCACCTACAATAATAGTTATCACTCAAGCATTCAGATGGCTCCATTCGAGGCATTGGATGGTAGTTGGTTTAGGTCTCCGATTGGTTGGTTTGATTCTGCTAAGGCAGACTCATTAGATACTGACTTTTTGAGAGATGCTGTGGAAAAGGTCCGTATGATTCAGGATAGGTTGTTGGCTTCCCTGAGTCGACAAAAGAGTTATGCGGATAGGAGGGTTCGAGCCCTGGAGTTTATGGAGGGTGATCATGTTTGGCTCAGGGTATCACCATGAAGGGTGTAATGCGGTTTGGGAAGAAGGGCAAGCTTAGCCCAAGATTCATTGGCCCATTTTAGATCTTAGAGCGAGTTGGAGAGGTGGCCTATAGACTGGTCTTCCCACCGAGCTTACCATCCGTACACCCTACATTCCATGTCTCCATGCTTCGGAAGTATGTTCCCGACGAGTCTCATATACTCTCATTTGATTTAGTGGTATTGAATCCAGACTTATCATTTGAGGAGGAGCTTATTGTTATTTTGGATAGGCAGGTTCGCAAGCTTGGAAACAAAAAGATTACTTCCATGAAAGTACAATGGAAGAATCATCTAGTTAAGGAGACGACTTGGGAGACAGAGTCTGAAATGCGTGCGATACACCTGCATCTTTTCGAAACTTCAGGTACTCTCTTTTAATATATGTTCGAGGACAAACATGATTTTTAGTGGTGGATAATGTAACAACCCTTTCTCAATTATTTTTTTATATTAGTAATAATGCTTCTACCTTATCTTGTCTAAAGTTTTTCTGTAATGTCAAGAGTCTACCCCATTAACATGTATGATGTTCCATTATTAGAGCAAGTTGGGGTGATAATGCTTCCACCTTTCCTTGTCTAAAGTTCCTCATGGCCAACACTAAAGTTTCACTTTAAAGTGGAAAGGAGGAGAGGTGATAACTCATGTTAATGGTTAGCATCATTATGATACATAATTTGCATCCCTTTTTCTTGCTATATAAAGCCTTGTTAGCAAGGGAAATTATACATATAGAATCATACTTACACAAGACAATACATCCTTTCCTCTCTTCTCTTCTATTAATTCCTTATTATTATTCCTCCCTAAATTTGTCCTAGTTAAATTCTATATTAATTTTTATAGCACGTGGTTAATTGAAGGGAGGTGTTTTATTGCATAGAGTTTTGGCAATTGTATTCTTATCGTGGTGTTTCGGATTCCATTCAGAAGGGGAAGACTCAAGTGCTTGATTAATTGTCTTTGTCTAAGGCAAGTGAATTTCTTAACCTTTGTTAAGTATATAGAATCTTATACTTTCTGTGTGAGGTGTTGAGAATGATTTATGAATTTGTAAGGGTACCTTGTATGTTTATTTCTATAAACATGATTATTGTGCATTTACTATATGATTACTGTATGTTCCAAGAAAAAGAAATGTAAAGCTGATGGGAAATGATTCCGGCTAATGAAAAAGAGATTGAGAATTAAAAAAAAAGATACTATGATTCGAGGGTCGTGTCGCACGCCGCGACGGATACTATGATTCGAGGGACGTGTCGTGCGCTGCGACGGATACTATGATTCGAGGATATGTCGCGCGCCACAATGGATACATGGTCCATATGTGGCCCCCATGTGTTCTAACTGAGGCACGTTTATGATCAGCGGATGTGTATCACTAGGACAGACATGCATCATATTATGTGACATTGCATCGCATTGCATTCTATCTCCTTATAATCTATAAACATGTGAGTGTTTTTGTAAAACTTGTGATAAATGCACTTGATCCCTGGTGTTATTAATATATGACATATGGTGTGATTATTGAACTATATGCTATGGGCATTGTGAACTGTTATGCTGGACTGACTATAGTAGGTTGTAGTTTGAGTGTTAGGGGTACCAGTTTTCTATATTACTTAATTTTGTGTTTATTAGTCCACTTGCTGGGTACCGCATGGTTTTTGGTACTCACCCCTTGCTTATACACTCGTGTAGGTGGTGAACTCGGACAGTGAGAAGTATTTCCTTATACATAGAGAATTCTCCGAAGACGAAGAAAGGTAGTTGTTGACATCTGGCTAACTCTCTTGTTCCTATTTCTTCTGTACTTGTTCTATTTGAGAAGAAGAACAGTTGGACTTGTATTTTCTTGATTTTTTGTACTTCTAGTGGCTTATACGCGTGACCACTAGTCCTTGGGTGGGATTTGAGTTGATGAGAATTCTTATTTTGAGTTTATTTATTTTAAATGCTTCCGCGCGTTATATTTATCCTTTTTTGAATTAAGGCTGACTTGCTCTGGTGGGATTGAGCAAGTGCCGTCACGCCCAATTTTCGGGTCGTGACAAGTTGGTATCCGAGCCCTAGGTTCATAGGTCTCATGTGTGTACAAGCCAAGTCTAATTAGAGTCTTGAGGATCTGTACGGAGACGTCTATACTTATATTTAAGAGGCTATGAAAACTATTAGTGAACTTCTTTTTATTCATTCTTCTTAACGTGCAAAATTATTTTCGTCAGTAACGAATAGTGCATATGTTCTCTTAACAGATGGCAAGAACTAGAGCTACTACTGCTGAGGGAATTGCTAGAACCCCAGTTAGAGGTAGGGATAGAGCTCGAACCAGAGGTCGTGCTCGTGGAGCAGCACCAGCGAGAGGTCGTGCTAGGGAGGTCTCTTCAGAGCCTACGGCCGACCTTAGAAGGAATCATGTTCCTTCAGAGAATGTGTCCTTGCCTTTGCTGTAGGATAATTTATTAAGGGTGCTGAGTGTACTTGAGAGTTTTGGTCCGAATGGTAATGCGAGAGGCACGCCAGGTGGTTCTCAAACTGTAGGAAGAGCTCAGACCCCAGACCTACATCATGTTGCATTGGTCCGTAATACGGTAGAACAGTCACCAGTGGATACCCGAGTTGAGATTGATCCTGCACCAGCTATTGAGGTTCGGGGAGCACCTTTGGTTACATTGACTGAGAGTGAACAGCGTTGCTATGAGATGTTTAGGAAAATGAACCCACCTCACTTTCAGGGTGGAAGGACAGAGGATGCTCATGAGTTTCTGACTACTTGTAGGGATCTGTTAGATACTATTGGCTTAGATGAGTCACACAAGGTTCGATATGTCACTCTTCAGCTTCGTGGGCCAGCAAGAGAATGGTGGAGGACATATTCAGGGTCATTGCCTGTGGGATCTCCCACAGTGTCTTGGGAGATGTTTTCTGGAACTTTCTACGATAGATTTGTTCCTTGGAGTGTGAGGGAGGAGAGTCGGTTGAATTTTGAGAGTCTGAGGAGGATGGCTTATCAGTCACCAAATATGAGACCCATTTCTGTCAGTTATCTAGACATGTTACAGCCATTATTCCCAATGAGACGGAGAAAAATTCGTAGGTTTGTGAGGGGATTAACCTATTCTATTCAACAGGAAGTGTTTAGGGTGTCTAGAGATGGGCCTCTTTCCAGTCTGTTATGAGTGCTGCTAAGGAGGCAGAGCTGATGGAGAGAGAAGAATTTGTGGATCCTAAGAGGGCTCATGGATCCGATCATTTTTGTGGTACCTCATCTAGAGGTAAAGGGTTCTATAAAGGGGGTAGTTCATCCCAGTGTCGAGGACCAGTTCATGCATCATTTTCTGCTTCAAAGGGTGGTCAGACACATTATGGGTTTACAGGGCAAGACAACTATGGTAGTTCGTCAGGACCTACACGTCAGTCGCAGAGTCAGAAGTTTTGTTATGGGTGTGGAGATCCTGATCAGTTGATACGACAGTGTCCCTTATCGGCGGGACAAGGTAGGCCCTACCACAGATCTTTAGTTCAGACTAGACCACCGGCACAACCACCATACAGAGGGCGAGGCAGAGCTCAGACAGATAGAGGTGGCCGCATTCCCAGTAGAGGAACAGATGGTTCCATAGTCCCACAGAATGGGGGTAGGGGCATTACTCAGACAGGCAGTGGCGGGGGTCGTGACTCTATTATCAAAATGATGCATGTATTGAGGAGGTATGAATCTGTTTCTGGACAACTCATAAATAAATCTAAAAGCTTCTTTTATTTATATGAAAATACACTACCCTATTTTTCATTATACTGATAAAATTGACAAACATAAGGTAAGGGGAATTCCCCTTAACCTATTTAGGTTGTCCTGCATACTATGACAGAAAGAGAAATTCCTATTGGAGGAGTTAATGAGAAAGGTGTCCAGGTGAATTCTCTCTTGGGAAAACAGATTGTTATCTCTTGGATGTAGACTCATTCTCATCAAGCATTCCCCACAGTCAAAGTCTATATATCTCCTAACTGCTCTTACTCCTCCTGCAGTTGTAATTAGAGAATTACACCAAATCTTTGCCAAACTCTTTTGGGGGTCCACTCAGGAGAAAAAAGAAGGCATTGGGTGACTTGGGATGACATGTGCTATCCAATAAAGGAAAGTGATTTGGGAATTAGGTCTCTATCTGAGATCAACAAAGCTTTACATGCTAAGCTTTGGTGGAAATTTAGAACATCTACATCTCTTTGGCTTCCTATATGGGGAATAAATATTGCAAAAAGATACACCCTTTACTTGCTAAAAACGTAGGGGTCTCACAAGCTTGGAGGAGTATGGTAAGAATATGGGAATAAGTAGAGCCTTTTATTTGGTGGCAGATCAAATCAGGCAATTCTAGCTTCTGATTTGACAATTGGACTAGATTGAGACCATTATATTATACAGAAGCCGAGTTAGCAGATGACGAAGAAGTGGAAGTCAAGGAGTTTGCTAGTGACCAGGAGTGGTATGTCAATGCCATTGGGGAAAACATTTCAGAGGAAATGTAGGTGATGATCATTCACAATAATAATCCTCCAAAGGGAGAGACTTTGGACAAAACATGGTCGACTAGTAGCAATACATGTATAGTTATAACCAAGTCAACTTATCAGAGTGTTAGATCAAAAAAGTCAAAGATGGATTGGTGTAAATACATCTGGAATAAGAGGCTTCCTAATAAGATTGCTCTATTTATGTGGAGAGTACTAAAAGACAGAATTACTACTGATGACAATTTGAAGAGATGCAGGATTCCCATAGTCTCTAAGTGCTACTATTGTAATTCTAGATGTGAAGAGACTATTAATCATCTTTTCTTAATATCTCCAATAGCACAAAAACTGTGTTAACATTTTCTTCCTTATACGGGATTTAGAGTGGAAGGAGGGAAATTAAGTACCTTTATGCACAATTGGTGGACCACCATGGAAGTTAATAGACCAAAATATATCCTTCTTAGCATTCCTTCCATCCTAATGTGGAAATTATTGAAAAGAAGGAATGCTATTAAACATGGCAAAAGGATTACTTTTTCCACATTGTTAGAAAGGTTTGAGATTGTTGTCCATCAATTGAGTATGTCAACTTTCTCAAGATGGATCAATCTACCCAAGCACTGGTCAGAAAACCTGGGCCTAAATCAGAGATTCAGAAAGAGGTTGTACTATAGGCTTGTGACATGGAAGTTTCCTAAAGGAGGATGGGTAAAAGATGGGGCAAGCAAGGGTAATCCAGACAATAGTTCATATGTTTTCTGCATAAGGAATACGAAGGAGATGTAATATGTGCAGAAGTTGGGTTTATTGATTTGGCAACTAACATAGTGGCTGAAGCCATTGCAGTCTTGAAGGCCATTCAATATGGAAGGAGTAATAACCTACTTAATATGCAGGTGGAGTCAGATTCTCTCAGTATCATAAAGTTTATTCATGGGGAATGGAGAATACCATAGAAGATCATAGAAATTATAGAGAACATTCTAATTCTATCTAAGGAAATGACCATTCACTATAAACACATCTATAGGGAAAGTAATCAACTTGTAGATGCATTAGCCAATAGTGTTCATCATCATTCATAGCAAATAAGGTGTTGGGGGTTCGAGCACATGCCTAGTTTAGCTAGGAAAATATGTAATATGGATAAAGCCAGACCAGCTACCAGAATAAGACAAAACAGATAAAGGATACGTCCATTTAATTACATGATCAAGTTAACCACAGGATGCAGTTCATATAAATTGAGCTTATCTATGCTCTTGTGATGACTATTTACACAAATTTACACAAAAATCAAAGCTACATTCCTAGGGGTTAGTGAGTGTGTGAGCAAAAAGTCATGCAGGGTATAACTGTGCATCCAATCAAAAATGAGAGTGGCACCAACACAAAATAGTCATTAGCATCGGCAACTTCACCGTGCTTCAGGTATCTCTATGAACCAGAGCTCCACTAGGTGTTGTAGTAGTTAGAAGAGGATATTTAACAAGAGAAACCAAGAGAAGAACAGAAAGGATAATGAAGATGCTTACACATTGATCTTCAGAGAAAATCAGAGCTTCTTCTCCAAAAAGAAAGCAGAAGGCCATGGCGGATCGCCAAATATCATACTGAAAAGGAATGAGATATATCAAAATATGAACATGACTGAAGATAGGAGAAGAGCAGAGGACGTACATGTTGAAGAAGAGGATCACCAGGAAGAGAATACCAAGAGGAAGGGCACAAGCACGAAGCATACCCCACTGATAATGGAATTGAACTGATACATGGCGAAGACGGAAAGCTGAAGTGTAGAAAGTGTGTATGTTCTTCTAGACATGCCGATTTCTTAGGGATTAAGAGTTTTAACCAGAGGGTTAGGCCTTCAGGTCAAAATGTATTTAGATATTTTTTGAATTAATAAAAGTATAAATTTTATAAATACCAAATTGATAGATGGAAATTCCCAAAAATCCCTACTTTTTTTCAAATTACTAAAAATATCAATTTTTTTGAGGCATTTAATACCTAAAATATTGTGATTGATATGTATTAATATTAATTATTAATTGAATTTAGTTACGGTAAATAAGGAAAGAGATTTTTTTACAATCTTTTTTATGCCTTTTTTTTGGGCAACGATCCAATCAAAGTCAATCACCTAATAAATTACTTACCATACGCGATTTAATTTTAAACTATTACCTTTTGAAGTTACCTTGGAAAAAGAAACAAAGTAGGTCTACTTTTTCATCCAAACAAGAAACGATTTTTATCTTTTCTCTTCTCTAGTTTTCATATCAAACTAAAAAAATTTCTATGGATCCCTTGTCACGACCCCAAAAAAAAAATTGGCGTGATGGCACTTGCTCAATCCCACCAGAATAAGTCAGCCTTAACTCAAAGGGATGATAAACATATCGCGCAGAAGTAATTAACTAGAGTAGATAACTAAAGCTGAGAATTTTCATAAACTTAAATACCATCCAAGGATTGGTTGTCAC
>JAABOM020000084.1:1285387-1301679 GCA_011800125.2 Solanum clarkiae
TAAAAGATTTTTTCTGTTAGTCTTTTAAAATATTTAATGGTTTTCTAATTATCCGTAAAATTAGGTGGCGACTCTGTCTTTCCTTCAAATTTCAAAAATTGGTTTTTTCTCAAAATAATTGAGTCTTAAATCCATTTTTTTCAATAAAAGCTATTTTTCGGCATAACAGTCCTGTGCGTGACAAAGGAAACATCCGCTTTCATGGCCCAATCCTCACCTACGCTGGCCACGTGGTTAATGAGTTCGAGTGGGACTCAGTATTACTCATTTCGGTGCTAATACTCCTCCCATGACTCAAGAAAGCTCATATTCTATCAAGGTCGGACTATTACACAGTCAACCCCACCTGTCAAACGGGGTCATCATCTCATCTATCATTCTATTCACCCAAAGAGTAGAATTAGTCTTTAAGCTAAGGTTCAATCCTTGTTTAGTCCAAACAACACTAATTCCGTCTACTTTAGTCATCAACACGCTCATCTCAAGACTTAGAAACTATCATTAGGGAACACTTGAATAGACTCATCGTGAGAGTTTATTTATGGAGACTCAAGAGACTATCAAGTCCTATAAATCTAGCATCATTCTCACATTCACAATCACTATCTCTATCAACATTATCAATCAAGACTCTAGACTCAATCCCTAACTTCATTCATGCAATCCTAATAAAATAATAGGCAGAGTTCATGTAATAACTCATGTAAAACATTCAATTCAAGAAAACAAGTTTTATAATGATTATCAACATGTGAAAATATGTACATTTAATATAGTTTCAAGAATAAAATCAAGAAAATCATTTATATAGACTCAAGAAACTCCAATGAACCATATAAGACCTCTTACGAGGCATATGAGAGGACAATCTCATGTTTTTGTTTATCCTTACATACCTTGGGTTTGAAGAATTCTCAATCTTCCTGCATGAATTGGCCCTGAACTCGAAACCCTCCTCTCTTTTTCTTCTCCTTCTCTCAGAATGTAGTTTAGACCTAAGAAAAAAATGGGGTTATAAAACTTTTTTGTACGAATCTAGGCTTAAATACTCATTTTGAGACTTAAGAATATATTAGGAAGGAAAAAAATGCCCTTCCCGAAGTTAAAAACAAAGATCACATTTTTTGGGACACTGGTGCACTACGCGGACTAATTATTTTTTATGATTTTTCGCGAATCAGTTTTCTGTCAAAGAAAAATTGAAAAATTTCAAGTGTGGCTCCGCGTCCCAGGTGCGTCGCGGCCTGGATGCGGAAACCTCACTATTTTGTCTTTTGTTTGAAAAAAGTAATTCGCGTTTTTCCGCGTTAAAGTCGAGTCGAGACCATTTTCTGACTCGATTTTTCGCCCTGATCGCAAATCCGGTCTCAAATTTCCCATTGAAGCTTTGGAAGACGTGTTGTCCGCATGATATATTTTAGGGGCGTTTCAGTAAATATTCACGAGGTGTTATGGAGAGGAAGATACTTCTAGAGTGCACTATACACATATATAAAAAAAAAATCTTGTGATTGCTAATATGTCATAGTTACAATTTTGTCCTTGTATGATTGCTTTAATTAATATCTTTTATAAAAAGTAGATAAAATATCTAAATATGAAATCACAATAATACCCTTAGTCGTCCTTGGTTTGGCTCTTCTATATAATAGAAATATATGTATGTATGTATATTCTCTGGATACTATTGGCATGAATTATAAATCAGAATATATAAAAATTTTATACTCAAGATATGCTTAATTTAATATAAAAATTTTATACGTAACATATACACAACTTTTTATTGTATAGCTAGTTACCAAGTTTTATACAGATTTTTTCAGTGCGTAGTTGTTATATAGATTGGCATAAATTTAGCATGACATCGTATTGTATTAGTATAGATATAAAATTGTAATTTTTCATTGTAATTTGGATGGGTTTTTTGTTTTCTAGATGTAAACAGAATATACTGCAAGAAAAAAAAAATTGTAAAGGGAAGTAAGCGAAATTACACACATATTTATAGGAAGATAAAACTTGAAAGCTTATTATAACTTGAAATTTAGTATCTTATAAATGTCAATTATAAAATTTAAGAATGTAAAATTATCCTTAAATATTAAAATTGATATAAAATTATCCTTCATCCATCATTTAGTCCTTACATACCCCTGAACATCAATCTTTAAGCCCTATTATATCCTTATTCTTAATGTTCACTTTGTAATCTCAATTAATAACTTCATTAATAATGTGTTGCTCATTTATTGATACCTCATAATTACCTTAAACTAATTAAAGTCACTACCTGAATCCTTTCCAAACTAATTCGATCCGCCCAAAAGTTATTTGGCTAATTATTTGACAGGGACTCTTTTTGCTAATGTGAAGAAAAATCTAATTCGAATTGAAGTAAAATGTGATATTTTGTCATTATCTGACCAAAAAAATGTTGATATGTGAATTGTGATTTTAGTTTTGAATATTCTCCATCAATAAAGGAAGGAAAATATACATTTTTAGACTCAATTTTATCTCTCTGTGTTAACTTTTAAAAATATTTACACTTTTGTCAAACTTTATGTCATATCCTTAGCTTTTATTTTTATTTTTGATTTTTTTGGCATAATATGGTAAATAATGGTTGATATTTTTAGGTAAAATAGAGGTTGACACATAGAGGTTAAATTGGGTTGAAAATATATATTTTTGCAATTTTCCCAGGAAGGGAACTAAACTCTAACAAATTGATGATCGTTTTTAGATTCAAAGTAACATAGAGACATGCCACTAGATTAATAATACAATCTTAATTAGAAGTGAAATATTTGGAACCAAGGATTTTGTTTTGGATAGAATAAATTTGGGATGGGTAGTATTGATTTGGGGCTGATACAGATAATGAGTTAGTTTAAGTTAATCATAGGGTGATCAATAGATGAGCAAAACATTATCAATTGAAATTAAAATATTGACCATTAAGAATAAGGGTATAATAAGGCATGAAAATTAACATCAGAGATATTGCCAACTAAAACAAGAATAAAGGATAGTTTTATATCGATTTCAATAGTTCAAAATTCTTTTAGATTCGATTCTTTGTTTATATTCCATACATATTTAAAATTTGGAGAAACTGGGGATTATTAGACATATAATTATACCATATATATTAATTCTACATATACTTTCAAATAATTAAGTATTTTATTACTAATTAATAAAAGGATACATGTATTTTGACTATTATAGAGTAAAATGAGAAAGAAGACGAGCGAGATAATCATGTATCCCAAATACATGTGAATCACGCTAAATATCTGGTGTGATTTGTATGTGTTTGGAATATTAAATACATAAGAAAGTTGTAGGCGAGATGCGAGAGGCATGAGGTAGGCAATCAAAATTTATCTTTATATATAAAATACATATAAATTCACTTAGTATAATATACTAAATTTGACTCATGTATGCAAAGACACATATAAATAGATACTCTAAAATTTTATAAGATTCTTAATTTTATAAAATAAAATAAATTAAAAAAAATTAACTCCTAAGCTAATGAAATTTCTGTAAGTTTCCTAATAAACTCTGCAGTGGTTTGACCAAAGAAGAGATGATCCTTAGGTCCACCTGTTCCAAATCTTTTCTATTCTCTCTAACCATTTCATAGATCATTTTAACGAAAAATAACTGACAATTTTCCGTCCATGTTTATATGAATCTCTAAAAAATAAAACAAACAAAAAAGTTTTTTTCAAAAGAATATTTGTAAAATGTAAAAAAAATAAAATAAAATGTGTGTGTATATATATATATCCCAATTTATATGAATTGTTTTACTTTTACTATTAAATTTATTTTAATACATGTTTATATTTAGTAACAATTTAATTCTAATATTAATTTTCTTATTAATAAAATAATTTACAATCACATAAACATGTATGATTTATTTTAGACTACAAATTTATAAAGTACTTATGTTTTTTCTTAAACTTTGTATTAAGTCAAACTACATGATATAATTAGGATGGAAGGAGTACCTTACTCTTTGATGGTGGTTACTTATTGTATTATATTGTATTGTACTGCACTGTATTATTTATGTAAATATCTTTTCTGTTTTGATTATTATTTAAATTTTATCGTGTCGTATCGTTTAAATCCATTGTTAAATAATGACAAAAAATTTCATTTTGTGTTATGACTAATTTGGTATGATCACATGGTTACTTTACTATTTTTTTCTCATTTTGTCTTATTATTTAATGATTCTATTTTATTGTTTACCCTACCTTTTCGTAAAATAAACTAGTATATGTACCTATGCATTGCGCGAATAATATTAAGTATTATTTATAAATATTTTATATTATGATATCTTATCGAACATGTTGAAAGATATTATATTTTAAAGTACATTCAAGTTCAACTATCATATTGTTTCTCAATGAAGTATATTCCGTCTCTCCATACACTCCACCCACCGCCACCTCACCCTCAATCCCTCATAATCAAATATGTATGAATAGAGATGATGAAACATAGTTTAAATTGTTAATATTGACTTTTATTAGCTTATCACTTAACATAATGTAATTACCAAGTTCTCTTCTTACTAATATAAAATAAATCTATTTTATTGTTCACATTTGTTTAATCAAAATTTATAGACAATAATATGTGTATCATCTACTTATCTCATTATATTCTGAAAATATTATTTCCTCAACCCCACAACCACCACCACTACCGGCGCTTCTTTGTATATTCTTTCTATTATACTTTAATTATTTTTTCATAGTTTGTTAGTGCTCTTTTTTTTGTGTGTGTATTTCACGTAATAAGTAATTGACTTTTCTTATTTTTTATTTCAATATATAAAATATTGAATTTAAATTTAATTACTTAATATTTTTTAACTAGTTATTTATTGAGATTTTAATTACATAGTATACACAATTTAAGATTTTGATCGTTATTATTAACTTCATATAATTTTTATAATTAACTTCACGTAATTGAACATCACTCATCGTCCATGGTGGTATTCTAAACTAGTAAGATCCGGCAATAGGGTCTTGATTTTTCTGCGAGTTTCTCTACTTTTTTTCTCGTTTTTGGTCAATAATTTGAATCCTTTCATCGATAGGAGGTGCATTGGCTTTTCTCATAGTCTTTAACTAATTATTCAATTTTTCTCGAGCTTTTTTATCCAGTATTTCTCACTTCTGGTACTGGTAATCGCTGCGCCACTCTCCAGCCACTGGAAAATGGCTGAAAGTGTTTCGTTTTTCAAGTTTCTCCACTTTTTCTTGTTCTAATCACGTCAGTTCCATGTGATACAATTTTTTGCTTGGGAAGGGGAAATTCGGTATTGCCTATTCCATTCACTGGATGACAAATTTTGCTCGAAACTTGCCAGCGAATTTTTCTCTTCAGAGGTTTAGTTCTTCCGTTATCAAATTTTGTTCATCAGAGAATCTTTTATTGCTACGGCTAGTTCAATCGTGTACAAAGCGGATTCAAGATTATTGCTTCTTCTTCTCTATTGGGCTTGTCAAAGAATTGTAGACCTAAAGGATGTTTTTGAATTTGCTAAAAACATGGGTTCATCAGAAATTGGTTCAAGATTTCTGAAAATTACAAGATTTATCCAATATCCAAGATTTATCCATTCAAGAACAGATTGCAAGAGTCAGATTTCGAGTTCGCCTCTTTAAGTTTCAGGTTCTATATTTTCAAAGTAACTTCACAAGGTAATATTTAATTTGAATTTATATCCTAATTTTGTCATGTATATACACAGTAATATTTTATTTGAAATTATATTCAAACTTTTACCATGTGTAGCTAAAAACTTTTTTTAATGAAGAATAAATTGAGTTGTGCAATATCAAAATTTTCTTGTGTATATTTACATTACCGTAAAAGCAAACTAATTTTTTAAAATTATTTTTTCAATTTTTATTCTTTATCATCAGTTTGAAGTTTTTGTTTAAAGGAAATGTCATTACTATATATTTTGAATATATACAAATTATATCTTTTGCACATCTCATTTTATTCTTCCGAATATATTTTATTTAAAAGAAAATAATTTATATCTTACATGATCTTTTCTTAAATAACTTTGACAAATATATATTTTAGAAGAATAAAAAATTATCCTTATATATATTACGCACTTTACACATGATCAAAGCGTGTATCTCATCTAGTAACAAACATTACACAAAAAAATGAAATTTAATTATGAACTTATGAAAAGATAAATAATTCATTACAAAATAATTTTAATAAATTATTTATTTATAAAAGTCCTATACAAGGAAGAAGTGGAAGTCTATCAAATAAAGAAGATTTAAGAATCTTTCAACAGCTAGAAGTCCTTAATTTTATCATTTATTTTCATATATTTTAAAAGTCAATATTATAAATTAATTAAATAAGAATTTAAAAGAAAATTGTGAAAAAACAATTTTGTCTAAAGAGAAGCTTTTTAACGAAGGACAAAAAGTTTAAATAACATTTATAAGGGCCTTCACACTTTTAATATAGTTACCATATGTATACACAATAATATTTAATTTATATTTATATTATGATTTTTCTTATGTATATACATAGTAATACTTAATTTGAAATATATTCTATTTTTAGTTTTTACCATTTATATATATAGCAGTTTAAATAATTTACCTCTATTTTTTGTTTTCTTTGTTTTTTTCTTATTTTATTTTTAAAAGTCTAATTTATTTGCTAATTGAATTATTTTTTATCTCTTAATAAAATGGTTTTATTATCATATTTATTAATTTTGTTATCATAAAATTGCCAAGTAGCTTTTCAATAGCTTGTCACTTGGCTAAATCACATTATAAAGTACTCTCTATATATAGATTTATTGAGACGACTGTATCTTACTTTTTTTTTCAGAGATTTATTATTCAAATTATTTATGTGTGATATACGAACGACAAAGAACCATACAATATATCGAAATATTATACTATTCATTAAAACAAACACTATAACTATTCATTAAAACATGCATGTTTTTTGGGTCTTCAAACGCCAATAGACATAGTTGACACTTGCTCGTGGAGTTTCATCAGTCGATGTCATTGTAAATTACTTGGGTTGTTCAATTGGGGTTGTGGTTCTCCAAATATGCTTATCATTTGACCGGAGTTAAGATAGTTAGCACTGCAATATTTTATTACATTGTTCTTAATATATTTACTACATTTCACTCAATCGACTGATGATACCTATTGGGTGCCTTTCACCAATACTCACCCCTACTTTTTTGCATCTACTCATGGTGCAGATTCAGATACGAGCCGTAGTCATTGCTTGGGAGCTTGTAGATGTGCCGGGAGACTTTGGTGAGCACCAGCAACCTCAGACATTCTACAGTCTCCTTCTGTTTTCTGGGCCATCATTTGTTTTTGGACATTGGCCCTGTACAATTATAGTTTTGGCTTGTATATGTAGGAGGTTCTCCTCGCTACGTATATATTTCATTTGGGATTTGAATCTATAGTAATTTTATACGAGTGACTTTCAAATCCTGAGTAGATTCTGTCTGTCGTACCTACATGTTGCTAGTACCTTTATCACAAGTGATTCAAGACAAGTGTCATGGGCATGGAGCTGGTTAGCCTGTAAACGAGATCAAACAAGCATCATCATAACCTAAAAGGTCGAATCGTGACAAAAACCATATAATATATCAAAATATTATATTATTCATTAACACACGCTATAACAATTCAATATATCACGAAATGATACGTAACGATCATCCCCACCAAAGTGTAAATTACTAAGCTCTAATAAAACTTGCTTCAATTCCTCTAGCCACTCCCCCGCCCGCCCCACCCCCACCCCCTCAATCCTTCCTTCCTCTTTCCAATCTCCATAACCAAAAAAAAACTTCCACATTTTCCATCCCTTTTTTCCTTCTTCCTTTCACCCCCTTCTTCTCCTAGATGACAACCCTCAAATCTGATCAAGTCAAACAGCTAAAAGACATATTCATGCGTTTCGATCTAGACGGCGACGGCAGCCTAACTCAGCTAGAACTCGCCGCACTCCTCCGTTCTCTCGGCCTCAAACCCGGAGGAGATCAACTTCACGTTTTACTCGCTAAAATCGACCATAATGGCAACGGATCTGTAGAATTCGACGAACTCGTAGATGCAATTATGCCCGATATGAATCAAGATGTATTGATGAATCAGGATCAGCTAATGGAGCTTTTCCGGTCCTTCGATCGCGACGGTAATGGCTACATCACCGCCGCCGAACTCGCTGGACAAATGGCCAAAATGGGTCATCCGTTAACGTATAGAGAATTGTCGAATTTAATGCAAGAAGCTGATACGAATGGCGATGGGGTTATTAGTTTCAACGAGTTTGCTAATATTCTTGGCAAATCTGCTTCTGATTTTCTGGGTATAAATACTGTCTCTGAATCCGTTGCTTAATTGATAATTTTCGATTCGTCTCAATTTACGAGACACATACTGAATTTGGAGACTCGAAATCCAAATTGGGACGTTGGGAGTAATGTTTATAAAGATTGGGGATGATTTATTGACTTGCTCTGGTGGACCCTTTGTTATATTGTATTTATGTATAACCCTTTTTTTCCTTCTTTTTTTAGCTTTTTGATGTTTGTTAAGGTCAGATTATAGGACATTTTATGATTCTTTACGGCCCTTTCTCGGACTCTGTGTTAATGCAGAAGGCTTCGTGCATTAGGCTGTCCTTTTATGTTCCTCCATGTATTTGATTTAAGGAGGAGAAGGACAATTGATGAAGTTGTAATGTCTTTTTAACTCTTATACTAACTAATTTTATGGACATGACTTCTTCCTATTGTCGTAATCTATAATACTACATTCTTTGTTTCAATTTATAGGACTAAAAACTATGTTTTACCTTTGATTTCTGTAGTATTCTTTTCTTCGAGTTTACTACATGTTATGTCAATTGTTTTGTTTATTCTGCTATGTTGCTTTTGTTATCTTCCTTTTTATCTATTATGCTTATCGGAAACAAGAAAATTTCTGTAAGTTCTACTGCTCCAGACCCCACTCGTGAAATGATTATTGTTGTTGATTGCAATTTATAACTCAAAAGAGAATGCATATGGGGAAATAAATTACATTTCAAATAGACATGATCATTCTTTAGTACATGCTGGAAAATTTACAAAAGATGATTGCTGTACCTTTATCTATTCTATTTACTGTGCTTCTTTCATAATTCCACAAGATATAAAAGAATTACTGTACACATGTTGCCTGCTCTGGGAAAATTTACAGATTTCCACGGCAATGTCTTCGTCTGTTTAAGACATGTCATGAGGATATTCCAGTTCGAAAAACTGTGTTTTCGTAGGTCTGAAGACTGGTGCTGCTGAGAGAGATCTAATCAAACATCATCCGTGAATACCATTCATGTCGTTTTAGACTAGAATTCGATCTTGCTATTAAACGAGCAGTAAAACCTACAGTTGTGAGTCTTATTGACCTCTGCCTCACATCGTTGCAGAACTCAGGGTCATTCGAGTTTCCCTCATACCTTATCCATTGAATCATCCCATGGTGCATTGGGAAGAACCGGAACTGCATTGCTTCGTATGTAAAGTAGGGAGCCAAAGCTGAAACAACCACCAACAGTGTGACTAACCAGTATAACGGGGAGGGAACAAGAGCTTCCACGAAGACTTGGTATGCGTTGGTGGAAAGTGTCGTAGGCATGGATCCATATATAAGAAGGAAAATGTACCAAAGCACGATTCCACCCCAGATGAAGATGTGTTGGATTAAGGTGAAATAACTAACAGCAAGAGCCATCTGACAGTTGACAACCCAAACCACACATGTGTACATTGTAGCTCCCATGATCGCGTAGTCACCAGTTTTACCATCTTTATCAAAGGCCTGAGGGTCTAACGCTGCTATGCAGATGAAGAAGATAATAGCTGCACTGCAGACACCATTCAACATCCAGCCAATTATACGACGCCAGCTGAAAAGGACGTTTTGTATACCTTCTTGATACAGTATCGGAAACTGAAACATATTACATAAGGCCAAGTACTTTAAATAATGACAGATAAATCGCGATCAATATTATGTGAAATCTGACATACCTTAAGACAATATCGAGCAGATACATCTTGATCAAAAACTCCCAAAGCAATCACTGGTAACGATGTGAAGAAGACATTGTAAAGCGACAGAAACCAATCGTTATATGCAAGTTGTGCAGAAAATGATGCATATGTCTCATATAAGAAGAGAGTGAAGCCAAATGCAACATTTTTGTAGAAAAAGTAGCATATCTGCAAAGGAAAAGAAAAACCAGTCACAGAAATGCTCCACAAATCTTTTTGCGCGACAAATGTGAGGAAGAAATCCAGTAGCATATAGTTTACCATTGAAGAGATCCTTCGGTAACACCAATGACCATGCACTAAAAGCAAGCGTTCCAAGAATCGGAACTGAGCAATTGCAACATCACTCGACATAACAGCCTAACAAGTGTAAATCAGGGAAAAGAATATTAAGAAACAAACGACGAGGGACAGATGCAAGAAGTAGAATTGTGTATTGATGTACAAAGCTCACACCTGCATTCCTTCAACGCCACTGATTCCAATTCCAATATCAGCTTCTTGAAGCATTCCTACGTCATTAGCTCCATCTCCAATAGCTAAAGTCGTCTTTCCAGTCCCAAATTTAACAAGACTTGCTACCTGTACCAAGAACGAAGATGAGAAATCCAGTTCCAGACAGAATACAAGAGAGGGTTACTCTGTAGTAACTAAGAGAACGTCAAAGGCCTCATGATCTAACAGCAACAATTTGATGGTGAAGACAAGTACTCACCAATGCCTTTTGTTTAGGTGATGAACGACAGCATATAACAGAGGCACATCCGATTGCAAGGTCTAGAAGCAATCTTTTCGTGTCGTCTTCTAGAGCATATGTAAGAGATTTCCCATCAATGATCAAAGCAAATGCTTCTGTGCTTGAAGCTGTAAGCAAAGCCTTCCCTTCTATGATTTGTCGTACAACACTTGCCTTTGACGCCTATAACAAAGAAGAAATAACATACAACTCCATCAGTATTAAACCTTAACAATCATTCTAATAAAGAGGAAAACGGGATAAGTATTTACCCTGGCAATAGCATCTTTGTCTCCTCCTTTCTCGGTTGCTATAATATCAGGCGTTTCCAAGTTTATGACAATTTGCTTCATTCCTTGTCTAAGCAAACTACAGGCATAACTGAAGCAGAAATTATAGAAAAAAGAATGTTTAGACAAGCAACAAGAAACAATTGAATCAAACAAGTAATATAAAACTCATAACCAAATACCATACCCGATATTGATGGCTGTTTCCATCTTATCTCCCGTCAAAACCCATATCTTAATACCTGCTTGTGCAAGTTTGTCAATGCATTCAGGAACCTAACACAATGAATAATAGAAACAAAGTCATACACCACATCCGAATGGTGGTAAGAAACCTGTGACTTCATTAAACTTACCCCTTGTTGGAGTTTGTCCTCAACAGCAGTGGCGCCCAGTAGAATCAACTCCTTTTCAATATTTTTAGTTGCTTCATCAATCAACACATCACGGTCTACACTGACCGAATTCTTGGCCTCTAAAAATTGCTCATTGAATGTTTGGTATTCATCGTTGGTGATTTCTCGATAAGCCAGTATCAAGGTCCTCAAGCCTGCATCAGCATACTCATTTACATGTTCTCTTGTTATCTCTTCAAATTCTCTTCCACTTTTCGCGAGCCTTTCAAAAATGACACTGAAAGAAGGAAAAGAAAAACAAAGTCAGCAACTAATTTATGAATTTACGGTGTTTGTTAAAGTTGCAATTTTATTAACCTATCAGCCCCTTTGCAGAGTAGCAATATCTTTCCGTCCTCATCCTTTACTATTACAGACATCCTTTTTCTTGGACTGTTAAATTCCAAAACATTCAAAATTGTATATAACCTGCAAACAAATAAATCTATGATTACTCTTAATCATCCAAAATCTATTGCTTCTTGCGGCAAAAATTCAAAGTCAAGACGGCTGTACCGACAAATAAGATGTCAAAACTGCTTCATTCTGGGAACTTGCACATCTTTCATTACAGGTAAAATGTCATTTTTAATATATGCACAAAATTTAGAACGTCATCGTTACTAGGCTGTTTTTATTACACATGTTGAACATAAAATTTCTCCTGTCTAAGGATATAAATATGAAGGATCTAATTCAATGATTATGCTTTGTCATATTTAAAAAGTACCTACTATGTTGATATGCTTTTTAACTTGTTTTATCAGGAAGCAGCAAAATCTCAAAGCTACTATACTTTCCCAAAAATTTATATGATAGAGACATGTTTGACATTAACTAACCTCTCGACTTTCTTGCCAGATACGAGATCCAACTCAAGCACAGACACACTAGTTTGTGTCCTCTTAATTAATTCAAAGCCAATTTCTTTAGCTGCAACTACAAAGGTGGCCTCGTCTGGAGATTCAGCTTCGTATGAAATCTTACTTGTTTCTTCATCCACTT
Organism: Solanum clarkiae; assembly: GCA_011800125.2. Lineage (NCBI taxonomy): Eukaryota > Viridiplantae > Streptophyta > Magnoliopsida > Solanales > Solanaceae > Solanum > Solanum clarkiae. Next base: position 1,298,000 of record JAABOM020000084.1, read on the forward strand.
CAGGTATGACCGTATGACAGACTGCTAATAAACGGAAAAACTTCTGTATAACATCTGAATGAGGCTCATGCACCCAACTCCCATTCATGATTCGCTCATCGATAAAGTTGAAGCCTTTTATTAAGGACTTCTTTGGACTAACAGCAGAATCCTCAATCAATGGAGAACCATTCCTTTTAGCCATAGCCCTCTGGACATCTGTAATACCACGTCCATAAGCTGTTCCAGCCACTGAGCACTTGACAAACTCCATTGAGTTACAAGTCAAGGTACCGGTTTTGTCTGAAAGTATTGTGTCAACCTGACCAAGTTCCTCATTTAAATTTGAGGTACGAGCATGTGCTGGTTTATCCGTTTCTTCATGATACATATGGATATCCTGATTAATGAACATACTCTGAAGAACTTTAACAATTTCTATTGACACATATAAGGATATCGGTATCAAGTAGCTATACAACATCACTGCTGTCAGAAAATGGTAAACAGAAGCAGCAAAAGCTCTATTGGGATCAAAATATATGTTGGATTCATCAGGCCGTAGATACCACCTCTTATGTCCATCATCTAAGTCCTCTTTAATCAGAAATCCAAAGCAGACTGATCCAACTAAGGACATAGTGACCAAAAGTCCAAATAATAAGTAGATGATTTTATCCATTCTCCTCTCAACGCTGCTTCTTTTCGAAGGGGGATCAGTAGCATTCTGCATGACCTTTGTGTCATGACCAGTGAAGATAACAGCCCCATATATGTAATCTGTGTTGCGCAGTTTAGAGTCTCTAAGAAGTAATTGCTGGGGAGAAAGAGGATTCTGCTTTTCTCCATATTCCATAGTTCCAACAAAAGCATATAAATTAGCATTAGGATCTTCACATCTAACAAAAGCCTTAAAGTCTTTGAAGTGGGAATCATCCTGCAACGATGAAGTCACCTCCAATGCCTGTTTAAGCTTCAAATTAGTCTCCCCATCAAGATTCATGGTTTCAACATAGCAAACTGCATCTTCGTAACTAGAGGAAAGCAAAAGTAAGTCTGCTGGGAAGAACTCATCCTTCTCCACCTTGACAATGTCACCAACTCTCAAGTTTTTCCATTCTGTTTGGTTAAAAACTCCATTTTCTTGATGTACTTTAACCTTCCTATTATTCATCTCAATATCCTGAAGGGCAGAAAACGTAAACACAAACAAAATCATATAAACTACAATGGTAACCATAGAATAGTCTAAGAAATGAAACTAAAAAAATTCATAACATTATAAGAGATGGTGTTGTTAATGCAACAGCCACTTTTTCGATCTTCAAACTACTAAAGGATTAGCATGGACAATCAACAGAGGTTTTACTAGCCTATTCAACAATCAATAGGGAAAGCATGAAAGTCCTATTCTTTTTTTTGGGAATAAACCGACTAATCCAAATTCGTGCCAGGGAGGCTCGGTATGAGGGCATATCCCTCCCCACCAAGCGGTTTTCGTTCGTGTATACTTAATTACTCAGAAGAAGAAGAGTAAATACCTGCTGTTTTCTGTGCCAATCCTCAATACCTTCTTTCAACATGGTGACTCCAATGACAATAACAAGAGGAATAACAGCAGTAGCAGGAGAATAAGGAGTGAGTGGTGTAAAGGACAATATGGCAATGACAAGAAAGTAAAAGTTAGCCACTCTTCTAAACTGCTCAAATAAGGACTTTGGCAAGAAAGTTGCAGCACTATACTTTGTAGTGCTTACATAATTTCCAACATAATCCCTAATTACAGCCTCAAAACTACATGGTTCATTACAATAAACAACTCTTGAATATCCTGGACCTCCAATTTGTGAATGATCAACAAATGATTCTCTTCCACATTTAAATGTGTAAATCTTGCTAAAATGTAACTTCCTCCTACTACCTGTCTTCATTTTTTTTTTGCAAACTCCTCAACCCCAAACACAAAATAAAGTACCAAGAATAAAGCCAAAATAAAAAAAGAATTATTCTTTCCAACAAGGCAAATGGAGTTTTCCAAGAAGAACCCTTTTTCAATTGCCCAGAAACAGGAAAACTCCTTGAAAATAAGAACTTTCTCACACCCACCAAAGAGTTAATGAATAATATATCCAAAAAAAAAAAACAGAACCCCAGATAAAGAATTCCCCAAAAAAACTTGAAACCCCAGAAAAAGAACAAAATACCAGACCGCTAGAGCTTACACAAACAAGAAAAGAATGAAGAAAAAGAAAAGTTCAGCCTTTTAAGGAGCTCAAAAGGGTGTCACATAGGCCTCAAAGATGCAAGAAAGTTAATCACACTCAAAAAGTTTCAATCTTTATGCATATTCCAATGACCCAAAACAAACATTTCTAAGTTCACCCTTTCAAGGAAAGAAAATTAATCATACACTCAAAAAGTTCCAATCTTTATGCAAATTCCAATGACCCAAAAACACAAACAAACATTTCTAAATCCACCCTTTTAAGGAGCTCAAAAGGGTGTCATATAGGCGTCAAAGATACAAGAAAATTAATCATACACTCAAAAAGTTTCAATCTTTATGCAAATACCAATGACACAAAGACACAAACAGACATTTCCAAGTTCAACTTTGAGAGGCAAAAAAGAAGGTGGAAAATGAAGAAATGAAAAGGAGAGTTTTTGAGTTATAAAATTTATGATTAATATTCTTATAGTTCAAGGTGGAATAGTGGTAAAGTAAGAAAGACAATGTGACAAGAAAATGTTAGTTGATCTCCCTTTGGCTTGATACCATTTGAACATTAACTTGGATCTTCCTTCTCTCTTTGTCATGGGGTTGACTTAACATAAATTTGGACCAACCTTAAAAAGAAACTCTAAAATCTTCAGATAAAAATTATTCCTTGAAAGAATACAAATTCCCATCTAATAATAATAATAATTGTCCTAATTAAAATTGCAAATTAAAACATATTAATTTCTTTTAATCTTTTCGCGGGGAAAATTGAGGATTCTTCCATTTTTGGTCTTCTCACTGTTCCACCTGGGAGTTACACACAAAGTGAAGACAAATAAATAATATACTAAAAAGGATGTACGCTTTTATTTGTCCAACTTAAAAAATAAGCAATAATTTAATAACATAACAAAAATATTCTCTGTCTTAATTTTTTTTTCCAAGATTTAAATTTTTAAACTTTATTTGTGTTTGAGTATAGAATTTTAAATTTTTTCTAAAATAAAATTGATATATTTAGGAATTACATAAAAAAATATACTACAAGCCATGAATTAATAATTTAAATTTTGAATAGACATATAACAAGTTATAATCAAAGAATAATTTATTTGACTCTCAAAATTTACACAAAAATTGAAAATTTAAAAACATGTATATTTTAATTAATGTGATTTGGAGGTAAACATGGATAATTGGAGTGGATATTTTAGAAAAGAAGTTCCATATAGATGAAGACAAAAAATAGAATATATATAATGTGTTAGGTAGTTTGTTTTTATATACGTAGCACTTGTAGCCGGACACTTATAAGTCTAATCTAAAAAGGAGGTTAATGCAAAAATAATTATTCCCTTTTTAATTTATGTGACATTTTTAAAAATTTTAAATTTTAATAAATTAACTTTTCATTCAGATTTATTTTGTATATGTTTTTTTAAAAATATAAATTTTATTTTAAAATTTTAATATCTAAATT
>JAABOM020000084.1:1329881-1361749 GCA_011800125.2 Solanum clarkiae
ATATATATATATATATATATATATATATATATGCATGAGATCAAGATTAATAATTTCTTAGTTTCAATTTGTGTGATACATATGTTTTGATTGAATATGAAAGTTAAACAAAATAATAATACTTTCTCGATTTCACAAAATCATATTTGTGTGATTGAGAATCATTTCATTAAGGGTAAAAGGGAATTTGAAAAGTAAATTGTTGTGACATTCTTTTTTGGACGGATCCCAAAAAAAAAAAAAGAGTATCACATAAAATGAGACAGAGGGAGTATAATTTTAAAGAAGTCATAAATATTTTTTTAGATATAAACAAGAAGGTACCCCCTCTGGAAAATTTATACTATTTATATATGGTTAAATAATTTTATATATATATATATAGTAGATATTGAACCCCCTTAAAATAATTTGTATATCTAATTTTTTAAATTTAAATTCTTTCAGGAAAAATTCTGACTTCACTACTTACTAAAAGATTCTTTGCCACTAAATATATATCTCTTTTGTGATAGTGGACCTCATGATTTTCTTATCTTTCATTGATCACTAGCCATATTCTTAATTTTTTTTTTTAATTTCTTTGCTATAAAATAAGTATATTAATATGGAAATAAAATTATAGGTTAGTGTAACTATTATATATGTCACGTGTTTCTTATTGGTGAATCATGGCTTAATTATTTATTTTACATTTACCTGAACTGAAAGAATTTAGAATATGGTTTTTCTCCATGTAATATCCTAGAATTGGTTTTCACTTATATCTTTTGAAGATGAAGGGTCATTTTTATTGTATCCTCTCTTTTATTTTATCCGAATATTCAGTTAAGAAGGCAATATTAATATGTGTATAGCCAGACTGGAAAATTAAAGTGCATATTTGTGTTGTTGGAGAGCACACGTTTCTATACAAATATCTATACAATCAGATTACTTATCAGATGCTCTAATAACTTTTTTTTTTTACAATAATGATTGTATTTGCTAACCTCATAAAAATTATAATTAATTTGCTATAATATGTATATTTATATATGAATTTATAATTAAAGTAAGTTTATGATTATCTTTTATTCCAAATAATACTATCTTCGTCCCATTTTAGATGTTCAGTAATATGAAATAATATTTTTAAGTACATCTAAATGAGACGGAGAGAATAATAACTTATAATGTTGTCAGAAGTATGTTAACTACTGATTAAACTTTCCGCTATATAAGTAAAAGTTTGGCAAGTAGTTAACATACTTTCAATAAAGATTTACTCTCTCTGTTCATTTTTACTTATGCACTATATTAAAAATAGATATTCAATAGTGATAATATTTGTCCTGTTTAAGAAATCAAGAAATAATTTTACACTTAGTTCCTAATTTGCCCTTATCATTAATTATAGTCATTTTCCTATTACATTTTTCAATACATCGTACATTTATTATATTCAAAGGGTGATTTGATAAAATTACTCAATTACTCTATTATTTACTCTTTCTTAATCTTTATGTCAAATCAATAATAGATAACTATTATTGAATGAAGAGAATAAATTACTATTTTGGCAAGAATGTGACTATTCTTCTCATCAATATTTTAAAAGTAGAATAGGAATACTCATTAGATATCATAAAGAAAAAATATTGAATACAATTGTTGGAGCCATACAATTACAATTACAAAAAAGAATTAAATTTAATTTAAAAAATTATATGCGAATAAAAGTGTTTATGTCTTCCATTCCCATCAACCTCTTTGGAATTTATTAGGATTATCTTTAGCTTTTCCCTTTGCGCGATTCATATTGACACACTTTTTTGAAAAAATTATATGCAGGAAAACCACCTTTTTACATCATTAATTATAGAAAATAAAAAGGCATGAGTTATTAAAAAAATGTACAAAATTAAACCAAGCTAAATGGGAAATTAAAATGCTCGGGGATAGAAATGAGGAAATATCTAATTTTTGGATTTAATCAGGTATACTTTGAAAAATTTTGTAGATTCATTCATCAAAATTTGATAGGAAAGAAATCCCCAAAAAAGAGAGAAAAAAAAAGATAAATGATATCTAATTAATTTCTAAGCCGTAGGGAGATGTCACACCACTTTGTCTATATCTAGCTTTATATTTTTCTCCTATATAAAATAATATGTTGAGTCTCTCGCAACTTATATATGAATTAGTTATGTATGTCTCTAAATTACAAATCAAAGAGCATATTACTTTTAAAAATACATAAATAACTTACCTCCTAATAACCAGCTAGCAATAATTACTTATCTAAGATTTAATACATGCATAATCCCCTTCCAACAACTACCAAGCAATCCCTTGATTTATACAATGTATCAAATTTATATAAAAGTTGTATGACCATGTATAAGAATATTTTATATAACTTTATACTGTTATACAAAAATTAATATAATATAACAAAAATTTTCCATCAATCTCGGATGGAGCCAAAGATTCACTATTTTTTAGCTTTGGGGTATGATGGAATAAAGCAAAATGGCTCTTTAAACTGTCTGCGCTTCTTTCAATTGTGAAGTAGCAGTTAGTCAATGCAACTTTCGACGCTTATCATGGGTCATCCGGGAACAATCGCGTTATGTTTTAAACATAGGGGTCAGGCTGCGTACATCTGACCCCCTCCCCCCTTACCCTGCAATGGACGGGAGCCTTTGAGGCATTGGGATAATGTTGTTGTTGTTAATATAATATAACAAATTTCTACAAAAATTGAATTTTATTACCTACAAATTCAACTCTCAAAAATGGGTCAAAAACATGACCAAATAGCTCTAAACTTCTTCAGATAGCTTTATAACTTGGTCATACCTCATCAATTTGTGGAAGAAAAGAACTCAAAAAATTACAAAATCTGTTTGTTAGTTTTAGGCTTTTAATAAAAATCCCCACTAATGATGTTTAAATGTTTCACTTTAATTCATCCAAACAATATTTACACATATCATGATAAACATGAATTATCAGTCTAAATTAGTTTCTCAACATCAAAAGTTGAAAATCAAAAATCATAATCACAAACTAAGTATTATTGTCTATTTTTAAGTATTTTAAATTACTAATTAAGTTGAGCTAAATGGGATAAGATTTTTTTTTTAAAAAAAAAAAAAAACTTTGACCAAGTGATATAAAATGTTAAAATCTCTATAATTTATGCACAATGCTTAAAAATCTTTTGATTAGTGAGTAAAAATAATAATTTTGGAATGAAATATTAGATTATTTTTATTCAGCATTTTATTATGCATATTAATTAATAGCAAAATTATTTTATTCGCCATTTATATTAAATTGATAACTAGATATTTACTAGGAGGATTCAAAATCTAAAGAAGTAAATAGACGAACTAGTCAAAGGGGATTCGACATCTACTATATATACATAAAAAATTATTTTAATTATATAAAAATAGTATATTTTTTTGTTGAAAGGAGTTCAAATGAACACATCAAGGAATAGCCCATCCCTGCTCATAGCGAAACGACCACTTACCATCTTGCAAAATTCCGTATAATTGTTCCAAAATTTATAGACCATTTAACCTTAAAGAACAAAATATATTTAGGTAGGCCAACAAATAGATTATGTATGCTAATGGAGCCTACATAATCCTCAAAACATTTACAGTAAGCCAGCTGCCTTCCTCTCAACAATTTTTTTTTTTTTTAAATTATTTAACAAAAACTATTATAGGAAATAATAAGAAAGAAAAAGAAAAAGAAAAAGAAAAGGTCAAAAGAAGATATGTTGCTCATAAAATGATTTCTGCTTTTTAGATCTTTCTTTAATTTACAAAATGTCATTGTCTGCTGGAAGTTTGAGCTTTTTTCCCCCTCTTTTTAAGCAAAAGCAAAAAAAAAAAAAAGTTGGATAAATGAGATCAAATTACAAATTGCCTCGTTACAAGGAAAAACAAAATCAAATTTTAGCAAGTTTAATTGATATTCATATAGTATTATACTAGAGTATGTTATCTTTTAATTGTCTACAACAAATATTATCTCCTAACGTTAAACGATAGAGCAAACAATCCGCTATAATAAATTTCTATTAACAGTAATATACCTAGTGAAATTTCACAAGTAGAATTAAGAGAGGGTAAAATATATGCAGATTTTACCACTATCACATAAAGATAGAGAGACTATTTCCAAAAAAAAACTTTCGTCTCAAAAATTAAATCCCATAAGCGAAAGATACTAGATATAGAAAAAAAAGGAAAAGAAAAGAAAAGAAAAAAAATTCAATAATTTATTAAATTATTTTTTGATAGTATAATTTTTTTTCCAATATCAAAGGGAAAATCATATATTTAAAATAACCAACTATTTCTTCAAATCCAGCATGACATGTGTCAAGAATCAAAGAAAAATTTGATATATATTTTTTTTTGGTTTGATGAGAGAAGAGAGCAACTTTTTTCTTAAGCAATGTCGATACTTGTTTCAAAGTTCAAATTTCAAATTTATATTAGAAAATATTATTATGTTAAAGAATAAAATATTTTCTAAATAATTTTATATTAAAATAATTTTATATTGAGAGTTCGAACTCGATGAATATGATAGCTCCTTTATACAGTTATTTAAGGGGGAAAAGCCAATGATGCCTTTCTATGTGGCAAATTTCCATTCAATAGGGAAGATAGTGGATGAGATTGCAATGTTGTGTTTTTTGTACGAAAAGAACTCTTTCTTTGCTTTTTTTTCAATATTGGAATCACAATCTAGTTTGCTGTTTCTTGATCCCTTTTCATTTTTACACGATAATTTACTAGAATCTACCAGACAATAAAGGTTAGGTTACAAAGTTTGTAGAAAGGGAAATCAATAAAAGAGATGAAAAATAATCTATATCCACCTTATTTTTATTTTAATTTTAAATAGGAGATAAGGAAAGGAGAATAAAAATGGATATTATTAGGGGAGAAACAAATCCTCACTCAGGACATGAAAATTAAATAGTCAATTAATATTTTTGGTTCCTAATATTTTTAAAATATCGTATTATGTCAATATGGTCCAAGTAATATGATATGGTTCTATTTCATTTGGCTTGCTTCCTACACCAATAGTATAGGGAGCATTTTACTAGTTCATTAATTTTAGTAAATCACGAGAATTTTATTATTATTTTTCATACTATCCTTCTTATCAAGTAACTACATAATTGGTGCTAGTTAAATTTAGAGCTTCAAAACATTATTAATATATATGATTACTTAAGTAACTGCAACTTTTATTAAAGTTAAGTTTTCTTAAAGAGTGTGCCAAACCAATAGATATCAGATAATATGACACGGGAGGATTGACAATAAAATCATACTTTACCCATAATCAAGGATCAAAAGTATTATTATCTTTATATTATAAACACAACATTATTATTGTAGAAGTGAAAAGGGAGTGATATAGACTAAAGGATAACATTTTTAGTTTGGATTCCACGCATAATTATTTGAATATTTTGATGATAGATCAAAGCAAGCATTTGGGTTTTATATATAACACAACATCAAATAAAGCGCACAATAAAAAGTAACTTTACTTTTGTAAACAAATTTTTAGCTAGTATAATCAACTATATAATTTGTGTATGATAACTATATAGTTAGTGTATATACTGAGTATATGCTAGTTAGAGATACAAACTACACACTCAAATATATTCTTTTGAGACTCATTAAAAAAAATTAAAACATCACATATCACATAAATTGAGATGAAAAAGATATTATGATTAAACGAGTGAGTTTTGTTAGTCGGTAGCTAAAAGTTATACACATTCATAAATCGAAACCATCTAATATCTATTTTAAAATATATTTGTCCCTCATTGATTGTGCAGGAGATTTCAAAACAAGAAATGTCCTGGCCCATCTATTATTTTTAGTTTTGACTTTGATACTCATTTTCTTTCACATTATCTTTCTTGCTTTTCTTTTTTCTAAAAACTATAACAACCTGACCCATCGGTATGGGTAAATCAATAGATAAGGAATTTCGGTTAAAAATCTTTTGAGCAGTGATTTGAAAATTTTAAGGCTAGGTCAGATTTGGACAAAATTTAAGTCATGTGAAATATAAAACAGTACGGTAATTATTGAAAATTGCATTGTAAGTTTGATCATTTGAATAGATAACCAAGACGATAAGGAGCCTATACGGCTTTGCAGAACTGTATTCGAGCGAGTGTAACTCCCGAAATTGATCTTGGCGCTAATGGTATGCTTTGAAATGTCATGATTTGAGAGTGAATAGTAAATCTGGGATTGGAACGCGAGTTATGAAGTTTTTGTCTCCGTAACCCACTATAGTCCATTTATGGCAGTGTCGCTATGGCGGGCCGGGGTAAGTTACTGTCATAGCGTGACAATCGCAAACTTAGACCTCAAAAAAGTCTCAAATTTGTTTTTACTTCTCCCACTTCATCATCGAGAGACCAAAAATGACCCAAGGCTATTCTTCTTCAATTTTCCACCAATTCTCTTTCTAAAGGTAAACTAATCTATTCCCTAACGTATATTTTAATTCCTAGGAGAATGATTATAAAAAAAGATTTAGGCCTATGATTAATGGGTAAGTAAAAAGCTCTAGTTTTGGAGAGATGATCATGGGATTGACCAAGGTTAGGATTTTGCTATAATTTAGACTACAATTAGGTTATTATTGTTGATTATCTGTATTCCTTGATTATTTATAGACCAAGAACGAGTTAGAACTTTGGAAAAGAGAAAATCTCCGATTATATAGAGTTCAAGGCTTGAATTTGAGGTAGGTGACGATTTAATATTTTTACTTGTGTATATATGCATGTTAGCTAAAGTCATAGTACTTCTTGCATGTATGTGAAAATGAGAATGATACTATGAACTAATGGATGACTTATCATAGCTTAATTATGTGCAATGAACTTATTACTTGAACTTGACATATCGTACATAATTTAGTGTGGATATAAATATGATTGTGATTGTGTTTGTAGATCGAGTGTCATATTCCAACACATTTATTAGATTAGGTGTCAAGTTTCAACACATTTGTTAGATCGGGTGTTACGTTCTAACACATTATTAGATAGGTGTTTGAGATGTCATGAAATTACGATACTTTCAGTTCCTAAAAAGTGACTAATTGTGAATCCCAAGCACGTTTTGTGTTTTTAATGTGTGTTTAATGTTGTTTTGCAGGAAAATAGGTAAAACATGGAATCTTTGGACAACCACAAAAAAATGAGTTGAAAAGCAGCAAAATGTCATCACACAGAGCCCACCACGGGCGTGAACCAGACCATATGCCGTGGTGAGCCATCGTGGAACTTGCACGAGATCAAGGAAAGAAGAAAAATGAAGGCAAAGCATAAAACAGGACGTGAAGAAGATACATAAGTTGGGAAAAATCACCATCGAAAAATAATAGAAGCAAAGTGAAGGTTTCCGGAGCCTTTTGTTAGAACAAGAATAATGATAGTACAAGAAATTCTAAATAAGAACTTGTTTGGCTTAGAGGCACGTAATACATTTCTTAAAGATAGTTGGAGTCTCTCCCAAGAGCAAACAGAAGAACAAATGACAACTTTATCTTCGGGATTAAATGAAGCCACAATACAAGCAGCATTCAAGAATATTGCTCTTCTATTCTTGAATCAGTGATTTCACCTTTTGATTAATGTCTCTCAAGTGTTTTCAAGGAAAAGTGTTTTGTTGTTGAAGTGATATCTTTTAAAAGAATAGCACCGCTATTTATAGGATAAGAGTTTTGAAGAAAATTCTTTAATTAAAATATTAATTCATTTAGGTTCATGAATTCAAAAAAGAATTCAAGTAACTCACAAGAACTTTTAACGTCAGAGAAATGAATGTTAAAATTCAAATTCATGTATTTGTGAATTTTCAAAAAATAAAACTTTTATCAAAACTTTTACCGGATGAATTATTTCAAAAATAAATTGAAACACTAATTCTTACAATACTCCACTTGTTTCAAGAAATTTTCTTTGAAAAATCACAAAATATTTTGAGACATTAATCTAGTAACATGCATCAATAATGATGTCTTTTGGACTTGAACAATTAGCTAGTGAAGAGCTTTCTAAGTCATTGACTACTTAGTGAATGAATCTTGAACTAAGTGGTTCATTGAATGAAGTAGAAAAATACTCTACATATGTTACTATGTTCAGGTGAAAATCGAAATCCTTTGACACCTTACGGTCATGTGTCCTAAATCCTTTTAACTAAGTGCTTTAAGATTTTCCTGTTAAAAATCTTATTGAAGCGACTTCCACTTCCCACTTAGTGTTGTGAATTCATCAAGAGTAACTTTGTATACTCCGACCAAATAGTTTACGAATTTCATTCAGAGAAATTAATCTCATCTTCCTTTACAACAAAATATCAATAAATCTATCAAGAGTATTCCTACACATTCCAACTGAAATTGATCTATAGACTTATTAAGAGAATATAATCTCAATCATGCACATCTCCTTACTTTTTCTCTAAAGAAATGAAAATTTTATTGATGTGCTTCACAATTGTAACTTTACTTGTTTTGCCCTTTGAACCTAAGATTACATCATTAGTTAGGGTTACCGTAAAGTACAACTAATTTACAACAGGCTTTAATTTATTCCCATCCTATTACAAGTTTCCACCACTAACTTTTTGTCTAACCCTTGAGACAAAGGATCTGCTAAATTGCATCTAGACTTCATATATTGGAGCGATATTATGTCTTCCTCCAATAATCTTCTTACGTGATTATGTTTGAGACGAACTTGTCTCGATTTGCTATTGTAATAATTACTTGAAGCCCAAAATATAACAGCTTGATTATCACAATAAATAGTCAAAGGTGGAATTGGCTTACTCCCTAATTGAATATCCATTAGTATATATCGCAACAATCAGTTTCTTCTCCAGCAGAAGATATAGCTATAAGTTCTGACTCCATAGTTGAATGAGTAATACATGTCTTCTTCTTTGATTTCCAGGAGATAGCTGCTCCAGCCAAAGTAAAAATCCAAGCAGTAATAGATTTAGAGTCATTCGGATCAGAGTTCCAAGTAGCATCACTACAGACTTCAAGAACTACTGAAAAGGTATAATAATGTAGGTCAACATTAATTGTTCCCTTCAGATATCTTAAAAGACGAATCAAAGCATTCCAATGTTCAATTCCAGGGTTACTAGTAAACTTGCTCAAACTTCCTATTGTATAAGCAATATCTAGCCTGGTACAATGCATGACATACATAAGACTCCCAACGGTTTGAGAATATGTTAATTGATCAAGAACATCACCAGAATTTCATACTAGTTTGATGTTTTGATCAAATAGTGTAGGAGCAAGTTTGTCATCAAAGTGATCGAACCTCTTGAGAACCTTCTTGATATAACTTGATTGAGTAAGAATCAAACCATTTGCTAATCTTATGATTTTAATGCCCAAAATCAAATCAGCTTCTTTAAGATCTTTCATTTCAAATTGAGAAGTAAGAAATGATTTGTTTCTTTGATGATTTTGTTTCTTTGACTTTATCAATATCAGTTCCAAAGATCAACATGTCATTTACATAAAGACAAATTATAACAATAGAATTTCTTTGAAATTTATTAAATATGCAGATATCACCTCCATTGATTTTGTAGCCATTATAAATCATAACATTTCTAAATTTCTCATGTCATTATTTTGGATCATGCTTTAATCCATAAAGAGATTTAAGAAGCTTACAAACTTTATGTTCTTGACCAGGAACGATAAATTCTTCTGGTTATTTTATGTAAACTTCTTCATCTAGTTTTCTATTCAAAAATGTAGTCTTTACATCCATCTGATGAATTACAAGGCCACAAATTGCTGCTAAAGCAATCAAGAGTTGAATAGAGATCATCCAATCTACAAGTGCAAAAATATTAAAATAATCAAGATCTTTCATCTAAGTAAACCCTTTAGCTACCAAGCGAGACTTGTACTCAGCTAAAGTACCATTTGATTTTATTTTCTTCCTAAACATCCATCTGGAACCAATTGGTTTACATCTAAGAGGAAGATCTGATAAAAATTCAAGTATTATTTGACATGATAGAATGCATTTCACCATCAACAGCTTCACACCAAAAAGGAGCATCATGTGAAAACATTGACTCAACATAACTTTCATGTTCTTTTTCAACCAAATAAGTTTGAAAATCAGGTCCAAAGTTTCTTGGTTTAGCTGATCTCACACTACGTCTTGATTGATTTTCTTCCAATGTCTCAACCATTTTTCTTTTAAGAAAAAACATAGAAGAACTTGCATCTTTATTGATAGATTCCTTCTTCTTAAGAAATATATGCTCAAAAAAGTTAGCATGCAATGATTCAATAATCGTGTGAGAGCTTAGAGTCTCAAGATTTAAGAATCTATAAGCCTTACTGGTTTGTGAATAATCAATAAACGCACAATCTATTCCTCTATAGTCAACCTTAGTAGTATGTTGATCTGGTAATCTAACATGATCTAAACAATCCTATACTTTAAAGTAATTTATATTTGGCTTTCAATTCTTTCAAAGTTCATAAGGAGAAACATTATGTTTCTTGGAAGGAATTCGATTCAAAATATGACAAGCTAAAAATAAGGCTTCAGTCCATAGATTTCCAGTCATACCAGATTTATAAAGCATAGTGTTAACCATTTCTATGAAAGGTTCATTTTTTCTTTCTACAACACCTTTTATTATGGTGTGTAAGAAATGGTCAATTGTTTCTCAATGCCTTTCTTTTCACAAAGATCAATAAAATCTGATTTTAAATACTCTTCACCTCTGTCAAATCTAATTGATTTTATTTTCAAACTCAGTTTATTTTTAACTTCTGCATTATATGTTTTAAAAGCCTCAAATGCCTTATCTTTGGTCTTCAACGGAAAAACATATGTATACCTTGAGTAATCGTCAATGAAAGTGATAAAATATCTCTTTCCATGACGTGATAAATAATTCATCTCAAAAATATCAGTGTGAATTAATTCTAAAGACGTGGATATCCTTTCAATTGTCTTAAAATACTTTTTTGTTATTTTGCGCTTACTACAAGTAAGACACTTAATAGTATGATCCCTTCAAAAATCATTAATTAATCAATTATTCATCATAAGTTGAATTGATCTATAATTCACATGACCAAGACTTTCTTGAGATAAGCTTAGAGACTCCACAATATAAGCAGAAATATTTTCATTTTCAATATTGGTTTTGAACATACCATTTGTAGCATAACCTTTTCCAACAAATATGCCATTTTTAGATAAAATAAATTTATCTACCTCGAAAATAATTTTAAAACCATGCTTCGAAAGAAGCGTACCTAATATGAAGTTCTTTCGAATATCAGAAACATACAACATGTCCATCAATGTGATCATTTTCCCATAAGTGGATTTCAATTCAACTGTTCCTTTCCCCACAACCTTAGCAAAGGACGAGTTTTCCATATATAATATTATATTATCCCCCAATAATTCATAGATAGAAAAAGTATTTGTATGACCTGATATATAACGAGTTACAACAGTGTCTATCCACTATTCCACTTGATCTTTGGCTACAAAAGATTTATGATCATTACCACAAGTTCATTCTTTTTATTGTTGTTTTCTTTTTCTTTCTTCTTTTCAGTTTTAAGAATTTTACAATAACGTGCATAATAGTCAATTTTCTGACAATGATAAAATTCATCCGATTTAGAATTAGTATGCTTAAAATGCACATTCTTCTTTACCTTTGATAGTTTCTAATTGTCAAGTTCCTTCTTGGTGAATTTTTCTTCAATAATATGAGCTTTCATGATAGGTTCCTTCAAAGTATTATTGTCACGATATCGTGTCTATTGTTCAATTTGCAAGTGTTGCAACAATTGTTCAAGATTCAAATCTTTCTTCTTATGCAAGAGTTTACTTCTGTATTCTTTCCAAGACGAAGGAAGTTTTGAGACCAATAGAACCAACATGAAAGTTTCCATCAAGAGTAATTCCATATATAGCAATTTTATTCGCTATAAGTTGAAACTCTTGTACTTATTCAGTGATTGACTTGTCATCAACCATTTTGAACTTCATATAATTTGAAACAAGGAATTTCCTAGAACTCGCCTCTTCTGCCAAATAGATAGCTTGAAGATTGTCCCAAATATCCTTAGCAAATTTGAACTTGATACAATATTGATCATAGTATTTGTTAGACATTCCTCCAAGTATATAATTCTTGCATAAGTAATCATCATCTTGCCACTTGGCAATTTCTTCTTTAATCAAAGTAGCCTCGTCAGATGCTATCTCAGAATTGAGAGCCTTAGGACAAGGTTTCTCAAGAACATATGCCAACTTCAATCGTCTTAAAAAGAACTTCATCTTCCAACACCATTTAGGAAAGTCTTTTCCATCAAATATTTCAAAATTAGGATTAGGCAAAGATGGAATATTGTTAGATATAGATGCAGATGCCATAGAGACAACTATCTTCAAATTGTTAGAACAAGAATGATGATAGTACAAGAAATTCTAAATAAGAACTTGTTTGGCTTAAAGGAATGTAATATGTTTCTTGAAGATAGTTGGAGTCTCTCCCACGAGCAAATAGAAGAACAAATGACAACTCTATCTTCGGGATTCAACTAAGCCACAATACAAGCAGCATTCAAGAATGTTGCTCTTCTATTCTTGAATCGGTAATTTTACCTTTTGATTAATATCTCTCAAGTGTTTTTAAGGGAAAGTGTTTTCTTGTTGAAGTGATATCTTTTCAAAAGAAAAGCACCACTATTTATAGGATAAGAATTTTGAAGAAAAGTCTTTAATTAAAATATTAATTAATTTATGTTCATGAATTTAAAAAAGAATTCAAGTAACTTGCAAGAACTTTTAACGTAAGAAAATTCATGTTAAAATTCAAATTCATGTATTTGTGAATTTTCAAAAGCAAAACTTTTATCAAAATTTTTAACCGATGAATTTATTTCAAAAATTAATTGAAACACTAATTCTTACACCTTTCACCATGGAGTCCATCACAGACTATGAAAGGGACCGTGAGGAATAGGCACACCTAAGCTATGAATGGAAAAGCCAAGGCAAAGTCAACGAAGATCTACCACAGGTCGTAAACTGCATCATGGACTGTGGACTATACCAATGATGGGGAATGCCCAAGTCACTTTCCATGGACTCCTTCATGGAGCGTGAACTCTACCATGGCTCATGAAAGTGTCCATGACCCATGCCGAACCTAGTTTTCCTACTTTGATTAGGATTTAATTTTTCTTATTTATAAATAGAGTTTTTATTATTCTAAGATTATTATTGACCGCTGAGAGATCCATATGACTTAGAATATTGACCTAATATATAATTGAATTGGAAAAATTACTCTTTTCATCATCTTTCAAGCATTTTGGGTTTGTGATTTCTCACCTTATGCATTGTAAGTATTTTTATTATGAAGTTTTTTTAATCTATTTGTGGATTTTCACCCTAAATATGTATAGCTATATCCACAACTAGGGTTGTGAAAACCATGACAATATAACTAAAATAGGCAAATATAAGGACAATTTTAGGGATTAGTTATTGTATGTATTGTGATTTTCTTCATTTAAAATTCTTTCTTAGTGAGTCAACATATTAGGAACTTGCTTGTATTTATTGTTATCTAGAAGGGAAGTAGTAAGCAGAAAAAGAATCTCATAACAGAAATTCAAAGGTGACAAATTTGTCTAAGTTACTTGAGATGGAGAGGTTATAGTACTCTGAGATCCAGAGATAGGGTCAGTAAAGCACATTTTCTGAGATCGGGAGGTGATAAATGAAATACAATCTAAGAAGGACCCGAAGATGAATTAGATATTATAGAAGTTATGAGATTTTGCATACATTACTACGAACGAAATCACGAACCTAAGATGTCTATAGAGTTGCACATCATGGGGAGCACAATCCTAGTCAATTTCTCAGTTTATTAATAACTCCGGCAACTAATTTCTTTCTTTGACATTATTTAGCATTTCTAAATATTTAATTATTCAACTCCCGTTTTAATTTATGCATTTTCATCTTCAAGAAGCAGCAACTGAAACTAAAAAAATAGTGCTAGTAGATATACTTTCACTGTATTCCCTGTGGGATCAATCTCAACTTTAGTTGAGTTCTATATTTGCCTAACGACAGCTTTACTCTTCTTTTTGAAGTATAAATTTGAATGTATCAGTGTCATATTTTAATATATTTATTAGATCGAGTGTCATGTTTCAACACATTATTAGATTAAGTGTCACGTTTCAACATATATTTATTTTGGGTTTGAGTTCCTTGAAAAGACTACTGTTGAATTTGCATTGAGTTGATAATTTGAGACTGTATATGAGTATGAACTAGATACCACTATGTTATTTCAGTATGTGTGGGGTTACTATATTTTCATGTTCTGTTTATATCCTGCTTACTGGAGTAGCCGCATGATCCTATCAGTACGCCTTATTTATGTGTACTAATACTGCTCTTGCTCTCTTTTTTTATTAAGTATGGAGCATCTTTAGGCGGTTGTAGAGTAGGCCTTAGTTAAGAAATCGATGATTCCATAATTCAAGGGTGAGCCAATATATATCAGACTGTAATAAATTCTTCTGTCTTTTTTGTCCATTTTTTTAACTAAGACTACTTTCATTTACTTATTGATTTTAGATTTGAGGTCGCATCCCTATTTCAGACTTAGAGTTTTGGTAAATTAACTTTCAGTTCTTGGATAGTATTTTTACACTACTAAATTTTGTTAAGTACATGAAAACTCAATTAGTTATTTTATTTTAACTTGCTTCCATAATTTAAAATTATTGAATTATGTTAAATTGACCGGTATGGGTTAAGGTGTTGGTTCTCCTATTGAAGGGTTGGTGTGGGTAGCACTAACGATCTATCCAGGATCGTTATAAGGTTAGTATCAAAAGATAGATTTATTGATCTCATTGTACCAAAATGAGTTTAGTAGAATGGTGTAAAGACATATTAGAGGCTATGAGACTTTCGAAAATATCTTTTTTATTTTTTTCCTTATCTTTTTTTGTGCTATGACTTGATTTCAATTGGGATCTGACAAAATAAATTAGTATCTGACGATCCAAATTAGTATCTGATTTCATTCATTCTTTTGTCTGCAGATGGTTAATATGTGCTACAATGGCTTCAGGCTAGTAATTCAGACCAGTGAGCCCACAAAGGCGCTCGACATAAAGGGCAGGGGAAGAGGAAGAGGCTGAGGTCGTGGCAGAGGAAGGGTAGCACTCGCTAGGGTTGTGTCCCAGTTGAGGAAGTACCAACTGGAGAGGTCCCACTTGCACACCAAGTGGAGATTGAGGAGAATTTGAAGTTAGAGATAGATGAGAATGTTAAGATAGAAGAGAACCTAGACTGAGGTTGCAAGAATTCTTTCTTTGGATCCCATATTTACACAAAAGGTACTAAATTTTCTTTGTAAATTGATTGAACCTGGAACATTTATGTTGTGCACGTCACTCCAGCTCTTTTCACTTATCCTGTTCTACTGTGGATCTTGTTATCGAGGGAGCAATGAGTAATACTGCTTTCTTTCACTCCTTTTTAGGTCAGTGATGACCAACACAAAGCATGAGATACTGATCAAATTTTTGAAAGTTGAAGTTGCCATTGTTCCAAGGTATAAAAAGGAGAATACTTATGAATTTATTTTGAATTGCTATGAGAGGCTGCATAAGCTGGTATGGTGTGGATTTTTTGACTTTCCAACTATAGGGTGAGGCCAAGAAGTGTTGGAAAGCTTTTCTGGAATGTTAATAATTTGTCTTGCCACCACTCAGTCGGGCTCAGTTCCATACCATATTTCTAGAGAAGTATGTGCCCCAAACATTGAGAGATTGTAAGAAGAATGAGTTCATGACACTTGAGGAAGGTAGCATAATTATAACTGCTTATAGTTAAGTTTTATCTTTGTCCAAATATGTTACCCAGTTGGTGCATACAAAGAAAGAGACAATTTAACTGTTCATTAAAGGTTTAAATTTTGATTTATAGGTATTATCTGTTCGTGTAATTTTTGTAGGTAAGAGCTTCAATAAGATGACAATTTTTATTAAGAAGGTTGAGAGGGTGAGGAAGGTTGGGCTGGCCAAGACTTTGGCTAAGAGGCCTAAAGATTCAACTAACTTAAAGGTTCCTACTCCTGTAGATCAGGTAAGTCGATCATTTTAACCCACCTAGTATAGTTAGACATGTTTTCTTCTACATCTAAATATTTTGGGTCTTCACAGTAGATTGTTACTCACCATAGTCAAGGAGCTTCCTCTACATTAGGTACTTGGCCTTCTTTTGAGAGTAGTTACTTTAATTGTGTGGAGTCTAGACATGTTAGGAGAGAGTGTCCCCTCCCCTCTATGACTCACTCTGTGCAACCACAGACTAAATAGTGGGGAAAGGTTAAAGGAGAAAAAGGTGTACAAGCCTAAGTAAGATAAAGTCATCTCCTATATTTGAGATAGAAAAAATGGAGAGGCAAGATTGTCTAGCATATTTGGCTCATGATAAGGATGTTAAGACAAAGTTCTTTTTTATTGATTCTATTCCTATAGCAGTTAAGGATGTCCTTCCTATAGATTTTGCCCAGCATGCCTCCTAATAGAGATATAGATTTCTGCATTGATTTAGAGCTTGACACTCGTTCCATCTTTGTCTCTCCTTATTGTATAGCCCCAATAGAACTAAGAGAGCTTAATATTTATAAGGTCTAAGAATTTTTTTATAAGGGGTTTACTCATCCTAGTGTTTCTCTGTGGAGTGATTTGATTTTATTTGTTAAGAAAAAGGACGACGGTATGAGAATGTGTAATGATTATCCACAGTTGAATAAGGTCACTATTCGCAATAAGTACCCGCTACCCCGTATGGATTATCATTTTGACCAGTTGTAAGGTGCTTCAATGTTCTAAGAAATTTATCTTAGATAGGGCTATCACTGTTTAAAGATTAGGCTTGAAGACATGCTTAAGACTACTTTTCGGATCATAGGTATGGGCATTATGAATTTTTGATAATATCTTTTGGCTTGATCAATGCTCGCGCAACTTTCATGAATTTGACAAATGGGGTATTTAAATCATTTTTAGGCTCATTTATTATTTTATTTATTATTCATATTTTAGTTTATTCAAAAAGTAAGAAAAAACATGCAGACTATCTTCACATTGTTTTGTATCTACGAGGGGAATAAAAATTGTATATAATTTTTTTTAAAATATTTTAGTTGTCCTCTATTGCCTTCTTGGGAAATGTTATCTTGAAGGAAGGGGTGATGGTGGATCCCTAAAAGATTGAAGTGGTTAAGAATTGAGTTTGATCTGACTCAGTCATTGAGTTGAGAAGTTTTGTGGGTCTTACTAACTACTACCGTCGGTTGTAAAAGACTTTTCCTCTACTATTACCTATTTGACAAGGTTGACCCAAAAAGATGTGTTTTTTGAGTCGACAGATAAGTGTGAAGTGTTTCCAAAATCTCAAGACTCTTTTGAGGACTACTCCAATCTTAACATTACCTGTGGAAATAAGAGTTCTTGTTTATTCTGATGATTCATGAATGAGTTTGGGTGTTGTGTTGGTGAAGGATAAGAATTTCATAGCCTATGCTTCATGACACTTAAAAGTGCTTGAATGAAACTACCAAATACACAATTTAGAGTTGGCATTGATGGTGTTTGTTCTAAAAATCTGATGCATTATCTCTATGGTGTAAATGTGAGGTGTTCACTAATCATCACAACTTACAGCACATATTCACTCAGAGGGACCTGAATTTGAGACAACGAATGTGGATGGAGTTTCTTAAGAATTACGATGCTACCATCCAATACCACTTGGACAAGGCTAATATGGTGGTAGATGCATTGAGTCAAAAATTAATAAGTCTAGGTAGCCTAGACAGATTAAGTGCAACTAATCCTTTAGCTAAGGATATTCAGACATTACATTGGAGGCTAAATTCATAAGGTTAGACATCTCAGAGAGAGATAGAGCATTCGCCAATATTGAATTTGAGGCCCACCTTCATTGAGGAAATCAACACCAAATAATTCATGGATGAAGACTTGAATGACATTAGTAAAAGAATATTGTCTGGCAAGCCATAATAATTCATGGATGAAGACTTGAATGACATTAGAAAAAGAATATTGTCTGGCAAGCCATAGGATGTTGCCATGGATTCAAGTGTTGTGCATAGCTTTAGGGGGAAGATTTGTGTTCCCTGTATAGAAGGCATAACTTAGAAAACATTTATGTAATCTCATGGCTCAAAGTATTCTATTCATCCTAGTGTGACCAAGATGTATCAACACTTGAGACGATTATATTTGTGGTCTGATATAAAAAAGGATACAGCTAAATTTGTAGTCAAGTGTTAGAATTGTCGATAAATGAAATATGAGCACCAAAGGCCAATAGGTTTGCTTGAATGGGTGTCCATTCTCCAATGAAAGTGAAAAGAGGAGGATAGGGCTACTTATTGGAAAAATAATTTCGCTCAATAATTTGGCTTATCAAATATCAATATTTATCCTTAGCCAACCTATAAGATATCGGTTGATTCGGTAACGGATTAATAATTATTGAACAATTATCAGGTGATGTATCAGCTAACATGTAATTACTGTAGTACCTTTTTCTCAATGAACACATAATCACACCTTATAAAAAAAGATGTCTTCTTTTCATTATTTTAAATGTAATAAGCAGTGAGTAATGAAAGAAAAAATTAGTAGAGACAGAGACGAAGAGACATATCTTAGACTTTAGAGTTTAGAGTGATAGAAATTGGAATGAAAATCAACAGATAAATACTTTTCTCTATATGCCTTTATCTTCTTGAAGTTTTAGTACTTTGTTGACTTGCTTAGTATTCTTTAAGACGATATATATCATCATAAAAAAATAAATATATAATTATTCTTATATATTATGATAAAATATCAAACGAAGTTAATATTTCTAAAATGAAAATGTAAGTATGGTAATTTTTAATGGGGTAATGATTTACCCGATAAAAAATCTGCATAAAAGTAGTTATTTTTGCACCTTTTTTTTTTGTTGTTTTTTTAAACAATGTAACAAATTTAACAATAATATTAAAAGATTCTGGTTGTGGAAATCACCTATTAGCTATCATCCAATTGAGCGACAATAACTTTGTTCCACATCCATTCCCTTACCATATTAAGCTTTTCCCTTTCCGCTCTTGATACACTTAACATGTTGAGCTTATATTAGATTCACTCTTCTTTTCCCTTTCCGCTCTTGATACACTTAACATGTTGAGATTATATTAGATTCACTCTTCTATCATTTCAAAGAGGAAAAAAAATTACAAAAGATATGTGTTTAATCCACGTGTATAATGATGCTCAAGATTGTTTCACACTCTTGTGTTAACACTTTGGATGGTTCATAATGTATTGTATCGTATGATATTGTATTGTATTATATTATATTTTGTTATATTATTACAATGAATGCAATATTATGATAGATGTATCGTTCTTTATCATTACATAGTGACAGATATCAATAAATTGAATGATAAACCTAAGAAAAGTAGGATACACAGGATAAGAGATAAAATAAGATTGTTATATAATAAGTAAAGATAAAATAAGAAGAGAACTCTAAGATAATGACGTGTCACATCAAATCAATTGTTACACAAAATGTGACTTTTTGTCGTTACCGAACAATAGATTTAAAAAATATATACGATATAGTGAAATTTAAAAATAATAATCAAAGCAAATATTATATCTAAATAAACAATACAAGTGTAACAACCATCCAAACAAGGTGTATAGAAAAAACAAGTAGAGAATACATCAATATTCTTTTCCTATTTTTTTCTAAAAAAAAAATAAATAAATTATTCTTTTGTGCCTTTTCAACTGTGATACTATAGTACCATGTCCCTATCTCCATCTTTCAAGCAAGAACCTTTAAAAAAATTCCAATATTAAGTACTCTACAAGTGATACCTCTTAAAAATATAATCCAAGCACTTAATAAGGTTTTGCAATTGGATTCAGTTGAGGGGTATTTGGTTGGAGGAATTTAAATTTAAATTTAAATTTATTTTAATTTTTGAAATTAAATTTATTTTATATTTGATTGAAAATATTAGCTAAAAAGAGGATTATTAAGCTAAAATTACAATATGAATAACTTGTCTCACATAAAAGGTGAGTTATCTCAAATTTACCAACATGGGTTGTGATGCAGTAGTGTAACTGGTTCACCCTTAACCAGAGGTCTCGGGTTCGAGCCTTGGGAATAATTTTTGGGACTGCACGAGCTCCGAACACCAGGTGAGAAACCAAAAAAAAAAAAATTATCTCAAATTTTATTTCCAAAATTATAATTTTGGAATATCCTACTATCAAACCAAACAATCCCCTTATTATCAATGGTTATTTATATATTTCATTTATTATAGATAATCTAATAATGTGAAGGACAAAAAAAATCTCTATCAATGACCAGAAGTCTAACTCTTTTTTAAATGAGAATCTAATAACTCAATTCTGCTGTTAATTATATGTTAACAACTAAACCTTAAAGCTTAAAATAATTAACCAAGTCGGGAAGAATATGTTTGTCCTAATAGCACTAAGTATTGACCCTCGGGGGCGGAGCTATCCCTGGGTTAAGAGTTCATCCGAACCCCCTTAAATGAAAATTTATGTTATTTTACCTTCAATTAGTTTGTATATCTAATTTTTTAGATTTTAAACTCCTTTAAAAAAAAATCTTGGCTCCGCAAGTATTGTTGATCCTCACTACCTTTAAGCTTATCTTGCTATTTCCTCCTGAATAATTTATTCAACCGTCCTTATTGGCCATATAATGAGGAGGTCAAATGGATGACTTATATTAAAATTGATAAGATTAAAATGAGTTGAACTAATAAGTAGGTTGTGGATTGAATTAAAAATTATTGAATTGTAACTAATAACCTATCTAACTTTATTTTGGACTGAATTGAGCTAAAATCTAGATTGAATCATTATCTGCTCAATTTAACCCACTTAATATAAATAATAGGAACATACTAATATAAAGACCCAACTCGGGACTCCGACATATAACCCAAAACTTGAGACATGACTGACATGAGATCCGAAGTTGAAAGATGATTTGAAATCTAGGATCCAATCCTGAGTTATGACGTGAGCCTAACTTGAGACTTGCGTTTGACCCCAACACGACACTTAAGATTGTCTGACCCCGTACCTGAGCCTGGGCCTGACACATGCACAAGATATGATCCTGGCCCGAACCCTAAGCCTCTAATTGGCGTGACTTCGTACATGAGATGTAAATGCAACCTACGACTTGATACTCAAGTTTAATAATCGACTTAAGACTCAACCGTGACCCAAGTCTCAACTCTGATAATGGGCTTGGACCTAAGAATTGACTTCGATTCTAGACTAGATTAGGGAATCGAGACTTGAGTCTAACTTTGAATCAAAATTAGAGACCTAATAAATAGCTATTTGAGACTGGACTCTGCTCAAGCAATCCAACATTCGAAACCCAAAAGTCGATTCATGATCCAAACTCGCCTTTTAAAATCTGATGTTGATATAAAACTCGAGTAATCCCAATTAGAAATAAACTGATTAAGTTAAGTTGATAATAATTTAAAAATGGATAACGCTTGAATGAGTTAAAATTTTTCCACCATGAATATCTTGG
The DNA here is from genome assembly GCA_011800125.2 of Solanum clarkiae. Taxonomy (NCBI): domain Eukaryota; kingdom Viridiplantae; phylum Streptophyta; class Magnoliopsida; order Solanales; family Solanaceae; genus Solanum; species Solanum clarkiae. Next base: position 1,351,714 of record JAABOM020000084.1, read on the forward strand.
CAAATTGGGCGAATCATTTGATTTTGGGTTTAGTTTGACACCTTTATTAACAAAATAATTGTTATTTTACAAAACCAAAATATAATTAAATACATTTTTCTCATTTTGCTCTTATTATTTCAATATTTACTTTACTTAATTAACATAAAGAACTTAAGTGAAGAGCACAATATGCATATCTTAATATTGTGATTGCCTATATTAGCTATCTTTTTATTTGTTGAAGAGAAATTAAAGAGCAAATATTTATTGAAGAGAGAAAAATATTTAAACGATAAATAATAATATGTTAGACAACCTATTTACATAATTTTTTTAAAAAATGTGATAGGTAAAACTGTAACAAATTAAGTCTCAATATAAAGAGATAAAATATTAAAAACATACTTAAATGATCTTCTTTTTTAAAATTTTACACCTAAATTTTTGAAAGTGTAAGTGTTATATTTAAATTATCATTTATCTCCGACACAAATATCAAACAAAAAAAAGGAAAAAAAAAAACTTTAAGCATATCCTCTCAATGCCGTGTATTTAAGCCAAGTGTTAAATGCTTGGTTTCTAAGCTTTTCCACGTTATTCCTTTTTTCCCCTCTCTATTTGGTCAATACTCTCTATTCTTAGGTGCTTTTGACTTTAAATTAATTGTGTAAAAAAGCATCACAATCTTCTTTTCGTGTCATATTTTGATGTGATTGGCATTAAGTGATTCCGTACTTAAGTTTAGAATAAGAATTTGATTCTTAATTTTTTTATTATAAAAATATTAAATTCACTCATTATTGAAATAATAACCTATATTTTATTAATTTCTCATTCGTTTTTGGCGACAGCACAAGATTCAAGATATAATAATTAATATGTCTAATTAATTATTGGTTCGAAAGCTTGATTCCGTTTCTTGATTTAGAAAAATTCAACTCTTATTACGTAAAAGTAGAAAAAAGGCTTTACACTATATGTTTATTTTCTTGGCTATTATTATATTATTTTATATAAATAAAGATTAAACTAAAGTTATGATATAATTGTGGTAGATATCTATAACAAAATAAAAAATGTTTGATGAAAAAAGTGTCGTAATTATGAATAAAACCATGTATACCTTTTAAGGATGGAATCAATATAATTATTATTCGTTAAAACGGCATCACTTAATTCATTTTACTTTGTCGATTTTGTTGACAAATGCTCCTTAGAGAATTATTCTGTTAGAACTCCATAAATTAATATTGCCTTGTGTAAAAATAAAATATAGGATTTCTTTTTTAGTCTCATAATTGCTACTCTCTATTTTATTTTATGTGACACTTTATTTTCAGTCTGACCCTATAAGTGTAACACCTCATAAAAATTACCAAAATGCCCCTAAAATACATCGTGCACAGATCGTGTCTTCCAAAGCTCTTATGAAAAATCCGAGATTAGATTTGCAATCAATGTGAAAAATCGAGTCAGAAAATGGTCTCGGCTCGATTTAAAACAAATTGGGTCGAATTACGAAATTGCACATTTTGTGCAAAAACAGTAGCAAATTCGCACCCCCTCCGCGACACGCCAAGGGCGCAGACTTGCACTTGTGTTTTTTTAATTTTCAACGCAACTCTGAATTTCGCGAAAAATAGGAATTTTGTCGCACCTATATAAAAACTACTTTTTTCGTTTAACTAAGGAGGGGTCATTCCGATCTTTCCCACCCCCCTTAGACCTTAATTAGTCGATTTTTTCACTCGTTTTAATTATAAAAATGCAGTATCTTCTTCACAACATTGGAGTAGGTTCAAGAAACTCAAGCGTACAAAATCAAGAAAGCAAATTAGGGCGTAAGAATCTCTCCAAGTCTTCCAAGAATTTGAGTTCCCAAGTATGTAAAGGCTACCCAGAACATAGAATTGTTCTTCCATGTGCCCCAGTGTATAGATTAGGGTGATAGTTGATAGTTGATGAGACTAGGGTTATAAATCCTTGAATGTTTTCTTGAAATTTATATCTAAATCTTCTATATTATATTAAATTGATGATCATCATGTGTTAATAAACTGTTTTCCTGTATTATTATTTGATTGTGAATTTACCCTATGTAAACTTTCTATCAAAGACTTAAAATAATTAAACCTAAGGTGATGTCTAGAGCCTTGACTGTTATGGATGTGTTGATTAATGTAGTTTGAGTCCTGAGATGAGTGTTGTGATAGTTGATGTAGATGAAGTCAATATTCTTGAGGCTAAATGAGAATAAGATAGAGTTGACGGGAAGGATTTCAATCCTGAGTTGATAGAACGATAGACGAGAGAAGGACCCCTGCTTGAGAGAGGGGTTGGTTGTATAACAGTCTGACATTAATAGACTTATGAGCATATTGAGTCCTGGAGGAGTATTAGCACCAAAATGGGTAAGAGTGAGTCTCACTCGCACTCATTAACTACATGGCCAACATTGGTGAGAACTGGACCGTGAGAGCGGATGTTTCCTTTTGTCCCGCAGAGGAATTGATAGACTTCTTTGAGATCCCCGATAGACTCGTCCTTTACCCTGGCAAGGTACTTGATGGATGTGGCAATGACATCTCTTCATTTTATCACTACTGACTCATAGGTAGTGATTGTCGAATACAGAAACTCTTAAATAGGTTTTCTTGTTGATCGTACTCTGACGTTGATGTGATTGTATAATATCTTGATGGATAGTGAGGTGAGAGAATTTATCCTTTACTTTGATTGAGGATGAGAGATTGATGAGTTAATGTTACTCTTTCATATACTGTTTATTTTAGCCCGTTTTACATATAGTACATTCCACGTACTAACGCCCCTTTGGCGCTGCATAGTTTTATGATGCAGATTCTATAGAAAGAGGACTTCAGCAACCCAATTGTTGAGATTCACGGATTCTGACAGAGACTTGGTGAGTCCTCTCTTGCTTTCAGGGGACATGTTATCTTCTTTTCATGTATTCTAGATTATTTTATTAGCCTATGGTAGTCATGACCTGTCATGGTACCTTCTTAGATGATAGTTATAGAGGCTTCATAGACATAAACAGTTGATAGTTGATGTCGGGATTGACTAATTTTCCACTTGTCTTTTATAACGAATTTCTTATTTCATATTTCTTATGACAGTGGTTTTGATAGCCCACTGTTAACTTATTAATTTCTTACATCTTTTACTTATGAGTTGATAGAATGAATGCAATGAGACTAGGTGGTTCACTTGGGGGCTACTAATAGTCTCTGAATGCCAATTACATCTAAGATACCCTCTTGGGGCTTGACAAACTTAGTATCAGAGCACAAAGTTCAAGAGTCCTAGGGAGTCTATGAAGTCGTGTCTAATAGAGTCCTTATTATAGGTGTGAAGAGCTCCACATCCATAATTTGGAAGCTATAAGACATTCAGGAATTGTTCCCCCTTCTTTCATATTCTATGACCGTGTGATCGAGTCAAAGTCTATAAGAGATTTTTTTCTAAATCATGTGTTTACACGTTGCAGACCATGTCTTCTAAACGCACCGTGAATTTGAAAGATACCATCAGCACCGAGAAGCTTGAGCCTACTACTTAAGTTGTTGTTCTTAATCAATGGGAAGAAGAGGACAAGGAGAGTGAGATGGAGGAAGCTTGGGGTGAGGAGGGGAGTAGGTTCCCCCGTCTGCAGAGACCTTGGATGTATATGCCCCCATCGATGGCTGCACCTATACCCAATAGTAGATATAATATGAGGCCCGGGAGAAATCAACCCTTCATGATTCGAAACCCTTCATCCCGAGGAAGTGTGCCTCGGGGCCGTAAAGGAGAGCCATGATGCGGGAGGTGTGGAAAACTTCATTTGGGATGGTGTATTTTGGGCAGCCATGACTGCTTCACAAGTGGCCAAGTGTGCCACCTTCGGAGGGATTGTCCCAGGCGAGTCAATGAAGCCTAACCCGTTAGGTCTATGCCATCAGCTAGAGGAAATCAGATAGATGCTACTCTTAGCGTGGGTGAGGCTACAGACCAGTTATGGTGCCACAATAGTTACCCAGCTCATAGAAACACTCCGTAAGGTTGTGACAGGTATAAGTTGAATCTTTGATTGATTTTGATGTTATGCATGATAGAAGAGTATATGTTTCCAAGAATGTTAATGCTGCCAACTAGGAGTGGGATTTGAGGTCTTGCAACACCCTAAGTAGAGTTATTATCCCTGAGCTAGAAGATAGTGAGGGAGAGGAGGAGACCTAGCAAGGAGAGTAGTGAGTGATTGAGGCTATAGATAGAGACATGTATCAATTAGGTAACTAGTAAAGGGATAAGTTAATAGCCATAAGCTTAATGAATGAGTCGAAACTATCCTATGGTTACCATGTCATGATGAGATGAGGTATAAAGAGGGAGAGAGTTAGTCTAAAGATGTGTTACAGCAGGCCCAATCTAGGAGGAAGTGTATGATGTTGTGTCGTAGTATGTATTCTATTGAAGGTGAAGTGTAAAACTTGAATAGGGGGAAAGAGTGCTTTTAATGTGATAAGATAGATCTAAGTTAGACTTATGATTGTATGTGAGAGTTAATGAGATTCACGAAGCTATAAATTTAGCTAGATAAGGAGGTATAGTGAAGGGCTGAGTGGTACATGAGTAGGGAAGAAGGGATGTGTTGATTGATTTCTCGCTATGAGATTTTAGTAAGATTATGTTCCCTAAATTTTTACCTAGTAATTGTAAGTGAGCGTTAAAGAGGTGTGTGATAGGTGCATATGTAGCACTAGACCCTAAGCTTGAATTGTGAGGAGTAGTGTGAAAGAGGAGATAGTATCATGAGAGTGATAGCCTTAATAGGAGATTTTCTCTAAAAGACTTACCATAGTGAACGAAGATGCTAAATTATAAGGAAAGTGATGCTATGGGTGTGGTATAAGTGCCCTTAGGGAGACTAGAGAAACGAGGATAGTTCAATAGATAAGAAGAGACTTGAGATGTGTATATGTGATTGTGTAAAGATGTACGAATCTTTAAGTATGACCTCTATAGGAATCTAGATAATATCCTTGAGTTCAATTGTGAAGTAAGTGGGGGTAGGCATTATGTGTCGTCCCGAGCAACTAGGTTGATTGAGAGGTCTTATGGATAGGTGGTGAAAGGTTTTCCATTATAATCTAAGTCGCATACAGATGGGTGCATGAGAGCATGGACATTGAGTGTTAGCAGACAAAAGAGAGGTTAGATTGCAAGAGGTGTGGGAAGTGGCTAGGTATGCCATAAGAATGATAAAGATAGATAGATTCCTGTAGAGGCAGGAGAGGATTCAGGAGTGGTGTTACTGAAAAGAGACTGAGTGGCTAGTTGTATACATATAGGCGACTATAGCCTAATAGAAGAGTTAAAATATTCTTGTGAATAGTGACTCCCTGACCGTGTGGAGATATGTGCTTATGGCCCTGTATAATATTATTGATTCTCAAATTAGAGAGAAGGCCTTGAGAGCTAAGGGGGAGATGACGAAGTGGTAGACCGAAGTAGATCTTGAGTTGGATAGAGATGGGCTGATTAAGATGAGACATCAATTCATGTTATCTCGTACGTTCCTTATTCTTTCATTGAGGTGACACTCTCTCCACTTTTGGTATGCGACTGTCACGCCTGTGGCCTAGTATCATATACCACTTATTGATTGTTAGTCGAGTTAGGAGGATGAAAAGCGATTAAGTGAGTCATTAATTTTGATCTGACCCCATGGGTCTAAGTGCTTATACTTTTATGTTAAAGGAGATATGACCCGAGTTTCATATTATGTATAGTTCTGGGAACTCCGAATGAGCCTTGGCAGACAAGAGAGATTGTATTTCTTTACGAATTTCTTCAGATAAAATTTCTCGATTGAATCGTGCTAATGATCTTTTGTTTCCAGCTCTTTGAGTAATCCAGCTTTCCAATATTGATAGGAGTATTGTTGAGGATAATATTCGATTTATGGGTGATGGGAAAGAATGAGTATTTCTGAATTGTGATAAGGGAGTTGAGTTCCAACCCTTGATGTTGATGTTCCTTTTGGGCCTCTGCGTACTTGGATGTGCAAGTCCTTGATAGTATTCGTGCCTAATAATGATATAGGGGATAAAGTTTGAACTTTAGATATTGTATTCTAAGTCTATTCTTAAGATTGAGTATTGACTATCTAAGTATATAAGTTCTTAATCTTATTCATGTTGACCACACATCGAGAGGTAGTGATCTGAGTTTTCGTCGAAGAGGGAGATGATGAGTCCCTCCAGGTCCAAATTATGATAATAGTAATAGTCTGAGAGTGTGGGTAGGTGAGGAGGAGTGGATGTATCATGGTTGTGACGTTAGTGTTAAACTTGTGTCATGTAGAGATAGAGATGAGGAGGAGGAGAGAGATAAAACCATATGTTGAACTGTAGATAGGTAAGAGTATGTTGGTGTGACTTCGAGCGAAAACTTATTGAATGGTGGAGGTAGAAGTGCTATGCAAGCTTGAAAATTCTAAGATATAGTGGTAGGCTTGAATTTTGGGTTGTGTCATACGAATGTTGATGATAAACTAGTGAAAACTTCGTAATAAGGGTTTGAGAAAGAGTAGTGAAATAGTGAAGAGGACTAGTAATCTTTTAATCGAAGCCCCTACTATAGGTCTAGAGCTGAGGGTTGAAGATTAGCTCTATAGGTATATGATCGTCTTGTGAATAATACCTTAAGGCTTAGAAGCAGGCTTGAATGGAAGAGGATGAGGTGGATAGATTGAAATTATAGTAAGAAATATAAGCCTAGGATTGACAGGGTAGAGTGCTATGAAAAAGGGAATACAATTGAGATGAGGTGCTAAACCTGAGAGTTGAACATAGAGTTTTATAGGTAGATGGTCCCACTCTCCATTAGAATTGATGGCTCCCTTCTTGAGTTTGAAGGACTAATTATCGAAGTGTCTAAGCGATTCGAATTGATTAGGTTCGTTGTTCCATTTGTGCTTGATGGTGAAAATCCTAAAAGATTATCTCTACTCTTAATAGGAATCGATTTGTTTATCCGGAGTGACTTGTGACCACCCAGACTGATTGATGGAGTATTGAAACGAGTCTTGATTGTTATTCGTGCCTGACGATAAGAATGTTGAAGGAAATTTTCTTACCTTTATCTAAATTGATTGTCCCTTCTTGAGTCAATTGCCCATTCTTAACTTTGAGTAGAGTTGATTGTCGATTGAGATAGAATCGAGAGATCAATTGATAAATGTGAATGTTGAGATGAGTTTTGAGTGTACTCGTACTTATTTCTACCTTTACTCATCATTCGAGAACGAATGATCCCAAGGGGAAGATGATGTAACACCCCATAAAAATTACCAAAATGCACCTAAAATACATCATGCGCACAACGCGTCTTCCAAAGATCTGATGGAAAATCCGAAATCAGATTTTTGATCAGCGCAGAAAATCGAGTTAGAAAATAGTCTCAATCCGATTCAAAACAAATTGGGTCGAATTACAAAAAATTGTACTTTTTGGGAAAAATAGTAGCAAATTCGTGCCCCCTCTACAACGCGCCAGGGGCGTCGACTTGCACTTGTGTTTTTTTAATTTTCGACGTAACTTGAAATTTCACAAAAAATAGGAATTTTGTATAGGTGCGCGATGCACACCTATGTAAAAACTGCTTTTTTCATTTAACTAAGGAAGAGTAATTCCGACCTTTCCCACCCTCCTTAGACCTTAATTAGTCGGTTTTCACTCATTTTAATTTTAAAAAGACAGTATCTTCTTCACAATGTTGGAATAGTTTCAAGAAACTCAAGCGTACAAAATCAAGAGAGCTAATTAGGGCTCAAGAATCTCTCCAAGTCTTCTAAGAATTTGAATTCCTAGGTATGTAAAGGCTAACCAGAACATGGAATTGTTCTTCCATGTGCTCCAATATATAGATTAGGGTGATAGTTGATAGTTGATGAGACTAGGGTTATAAATCCTTGAATGATCTCTTAAAATTTATTTCTAAATCTTTTATATTATATTAAATTGATGATCATCATGTGTTAATAAATTATTTTCATGTATTATTATTTGATTGTGAATTTACCCTATGTAAACTTTCTATCAAATACTTAAAATAATGAAACCTAGGGTGATGTCTAGAGCCTCGACTATTATGTATGTGTTGATTTCTGTGGTCTGAGTCCTGACATGAGTGTTGTGATAATTGATGTAGATGAAGTCAATATTCTTAAGGCTAAATGAGAATAAGATAGAGTTGACAGGAATTATTTCATCCTGGAGTTGATAGAACGATAGACAAGAGAAGGACCCCGATTGAGAGGGGGAGTTGGTTGTATCTCAGTCTGACCTTGATAGAGTTATGAGCATATTGAGTCCTGGAGGAGTATTAGCACCGAAATAGGTAAGAGTGAGCCCCACTCACACTCATTAACTACTTGGCCATCGTAGGTGAGAATTGGACCATGAGAGCGGATGTTTCCTTTCGTCCGCAGAGTACTTGACAGACTTCTTTGAGATCCCCGATAGACTCGTCCTTTATCCCGACAAGGTACTTGATGAATGTGGCAACGACATCTCTTCGTTGTATCACTACTGACTCATAAGTGGTGATTGTCGGCTACAGAAACTCCCAGATAGATTTTCTTGTTGATAGTACTCTGATGTTGATGTGATTGTATGATGTCTTGATGGATAATGAGGTGATAAAATTCTGTCCTTTACTTTGAGTGAGGATGAGAGATTAATGAGTTGATGTTACTCTTTCATATACTGTTTATTTGAGCCCAGTTTACATATAGTACATTCCACGTACTAACTCCCCTTTGGAACTGCATCATTTTATGATGTAGATTCTATAGACAGAGGATTCAGCAGCCCAATCGTTGAGGTTCACAGATTCTGGCAGAGACTTGGTGAGTCCTCCCTTGCTTTTGGGGGATATGCTATCTTTCTTTTCATTTATTCTAGATTATTTCATTAGCCTGTGGTAGCCATGACCTGTCATGGTATCTTCTTAAATAATAGTTATATAGGCTTCATAGACATAGACAGTTGATAGTTGATGTCAGGATTCACTAATTTCCCACTTTTCTTTTATAACAAATTTCTTATTTCGTATTTCTTATGACAGTGATTGTGATAGCCCACTATTAACTTATTATTTTCTTATATCTTCTGCTTATGAGTTGATGGAACGAATGCAACGAGGTGGTTCACTTGGGTGCTAGCAATAGTCTCCGAGTGTCAGTTACGTCTAGGGTATCCTCCCGGGGCGTGACATTAAGAATGTCTGCTTACTAGATTAGAGACAGTTTAACTTTAAAATTTTTATTTTACCTTTAATAAAATAATGTTCAACCATAAAAATATCTATGAATAATTTAAATCATAAGTTTTAAAAGTTTATTTTTATTTCTTAAACACTCTATATTAAATCAAATGATACCGCATAAAATAAGACGAAAGAAATAACATTTAACTTATATACACAACTTTCCAATGAATGATGTACACAATGCAAGACCACCTTTCATTTACGATGGATCCACTTAATAAAAATATTACCGGAAGAGATTTTACTTATGAAATTGCAGTCAAAATATGTTATTGTTCTATTGCATAAGGAGATCGAGAAGGTCAGAGACAAGAAACAGTAAGAATTGAACCTAAATTTAGATATACAAAAAATTTGGCACAATACATAAATTAACCCTTTAACTTGGAGTGAAATTTTAAGTTGGAACTCCAACTTTCAAAATGCACGAACAGGCACTACAACTTGCTCGTTTTTTATCAATTAGGCACAACCATCTGAGCTGGCAAAACGCGTGTTCCACGCGAAAATAGGACGCATTAATGCTATTTTTTTGACGCTTTCAACGGTAAAAAATGGACTGATTTGTCATTTTTACCCCTAATAACATCCCTTTATATATAAATTATTATTTTTTAAATTAAAATACATTTTTTTTCTTCTTTCTAATACTAATCTTCAAGAATCTTGTTCTAATTTTGACATTAAAAAAATAATTCATAATTTGAAATATTTT
>JAABOM020000084.1:1397430-1408069 GCA_011800125.2 Solanum clarkiae
GTCATCTGGAAACAGTCGCTTTATGTTTTTAAACATAGGGGTTAAGCTGCGTACATCCGACCCCCCCACCCCGCAATAAGCGGGAGTCTTTTGAGGCACTGGGGTATGTTGTTGTGTTGTACGAAGGAAAGTTATTTTTCCATAAATTTAAGAAAAATAAGTATATTTGAAAAACAATTTTCAAAACATTAAGTTAAGTAATATGAGAAAATTAAGAAAATATCTTTGGAAAAATATTTTCCGTCCTACTAAACACACCCAAAATGAAATAAGTTGCAATATTAATTTAGGGTACAAAACATATTAATGATAAATAATGATATATATATATTCGAGTATCGGTAGATCTAGAAAACTCAAACAACATTAATAATAACAACATACTCAGCATACTCTCACAAGTGAAGTCTGGAAAAAGTAGATGAGCTTAAATCTTACCCTCACCTTTGATATAGAGAACTCGAATGAGCAGTATTCATCCAATCTTCTGTGAAAACTTATTACAAGCCAAAGTGGCACCGAATGATTAAGTGACCGAATCATACACTTCAATATGATATTAAAGCATATCTATTGGGGTGATCCACTACTATGGGAACGAGTTTATATAAATCCATTATTTTCGACATATAGTATAAATTTGTACGAATATCTTTGATTATCAATTTAATTTTTAATGTTAATTTATTTTATCAATGAAGATAATATATATCTATATCTAGATATATATTTCAAACCACTAATATATTTATCACAAGTGAGATCATAGGAGACAATATACTTAAGCTGTCGGAATTCGAAAATTTATGACTTGTGGTTGTAGATGAACCGCTTATAATAACAAAGCTCGGTAATTATTAAAAAGAATAAATAAATGAACTAAAAACCACCAAATTAAAGTCTCACCAGAAATTCATCAATTATACCAATATAGATAGGTGGAAAATTATAATACATTCTCATGTGTAAATATTATACAAATTAATGGCAATATTGATGTTTTGCACGTTGCAAAATATATGCATTACATATACAAATGAGATAAACTATAGACAATTTTGTTATTTTGTGTGGTACAAGTTTGTCTGACTAAAAAGGCCATTTATGTATGCATGACATAATTAAAAACCCCTATGGTTGGAAGAGATTTTTTCTCATTTTATTATATATATGGATGCGTGTTTAATCTTCAAGCAAAATGCGTTATCCTGGAAGGTCTATACATTCAAGATCATATATAAGATATATTCTATAAAGTCTTCAAATTCACTTGTTCACACACAACATGACATCTATTGGTACATAGTACTTTGATTCACTAATTAATTTTTAAGGAAATTTATTCATGAAGTGATTCAAAAGGGCCAATAAAACCCTCTAGTCGGCTTGCTACTATAATAATATATTCAATGTAATTTCATAAATGGAGACTGAAAAAAATAGTGTGTATGCAGATCTATCATAATATTATGAAGATTGAGAAGTTATTTTTTAAAAACCCTGAGCTCATGTATAGTAAAAACTACCCTTCTTCAATATTATTTTTCAACTTGATTTGGTAAGAAATTTTCTCTCCTATTTATCACTCCATATGACATGACTTTAATCCTTAAATGAATAAAAGGCTAGGCTTATTATCCATCGAGTTTTGCATCGTAGTCTTCAAGAATTTTTTCATCGGGAGCAGCGAATTTATGTATATATTTTGGTCACAGGAACCAGTGGTCGTCCCACTAAATTTAGTATATTACTTGTATAATTCTTACAGAATATATTAAATAAGCTAAAGAAACTCATTCTCAAAATGACAAGTTGGTTCACTAGTCCACGGGCTCTCTTCTAGCATGAAGGTTGGGAGTTTGATCCTAACCAACAACACTATTTTGTCCTTGTTTTAAAAATAATGATGCACTCATATTCTTGAATTCCTAGATTCACCTCTGTTCTCCGTTATCAACCACAAAAAAGTGCCCCAAAATATCCAGAAAGATCTCATGCATTAGTTTTGTATAGTTGCCTCAACCATTATATTTATGCAAGAATTTATTTAGTCAGCAACCTCTTTTCTTGATGTATGATAGATTATTTATTGAGCTCTACTCCAAATCCAACCAACAATAACAAGTAAAAACTGCTACCATTAAACTTATAAAAAGAGTACTACAATTGGTGAAATAATGAAACAACAAATTTTATTCATAAACACATTCTTCTTCTTCTTCTGCACACGAAGCAATAAAAAGCAAAATCATAGAGTTTTCCGACATTGCAAAAATCAAGAAACAAGAAAAAAAAAATCAAACAGTGTGAACCATAGGAGATATAACAGTACTATATTAAAAATCACACACGTACTACTTGAAATCGCGAACGCCTATTCCAGTCTATGATGTCTGTTTTTTTCTTGATCCAGTGGGTGAAATTGTTGAGCCAAATAAATTGAGCTAGGGTTACCTGCAAATGTGGTACTATAGTTGCTGGATTTGATTGGAGCATAATTGATTTCCCAATTTCCAAGAAAACTCATGAAGCAATTTCCAGAATCTATTGCTGAAGAATTGCTTGTACCACCCAAATAATTTTGAATTGCAAAATGATGTTCTAGAGATTGAGAATTGGCTTCATGAGGAGAACCTCTTTCTTGATTGACACTTGTGTTGTAAGAATTATTATTGGAATCTTGATCAAGAAAACCGCTATTACTTCTTGATGACCCTAATTGGTCAAACATGTTATTAGGATTTGTTTCATGCAATTCTTTGTACTTCCCAAGACCTTTGGTCATCAATTTTTCTTTGGTTCTCTCCCTAGCCCTTGCTCTTGCTTTTTCCCTTGACTCCCTTTTGTGAGGATTATTATTTTGCATCATTTCACTTAATTTTTCTTTCTCTTTTCCTTCATTGATTGAGTTCTCCTCACATTCAGACATAAAGGAATCACTCTTTCCTTCACTACTTGAACTATTGTTACTATTTGTAATAATCTTGTTACCATCACTATATTCCTTTTGTGAGGTGTTTTCTGAGAGCTCTTTTATAGCATTGTTGGATTTAGAGAAAAGCCATTCTATGGTTTTACTTGCCTTATCAAAGCCTAACATGTCTTGGAGATCGAAGAACTTACGCGCTATGTGGAGGGATAATCTCACTCTTCGATCTCTCACGCCTTGAGCCGTGCAAATCTTGCTATGCCTATCCTTCTTCCCTGTTCTCCTTCGTGGTGTTGCACTAAGATTTCTCTTCTTTGATGATGGTTTATCCTCAATAGACATTTCCTCCTTTGATGTCTCACTAGAAAGATGAGCGAAAATCCCCTCTTTGACATGATGATCACTACGATCTTGATCTTGGTGGCTCTGGGGTAATATTTGGCTCAAGGGAGACTCATGATGGTGATCATCAAGAAATGGAGAGGGGAAGTTCAAGAAAAATGGATTATCTTCTTGCCTTGAACTTGAACTAGGGTTTTGATGATCATATGTATAAGATCTTTCAAGGAATGTTTTTGAGGTATAGGAAAAAGTATCATGATTATTGCTTGAAGGAAACATGTGTTAGGGTTTTCTAAGTAGAAATCCCAAAAAGTGATGATTGTTTACTTAGGTTCAAGTTTTTAAGCTTAAGAGTTTCCAAGAACCTTGTGAGGTCTTGCTTTATTTCTATCTTGAAAATATTTGTGCTAGAACAAAGAGTGAAGGGTTAAGGAAAGAGGAGGCTAATAGGGCTTGACTATAACTCATGTGATGATAAGGTCACCATGGCTATGGAGAAAATAGTGGGGTGGTGGTTGAAAAGAAAATACAGAATTGGAAGACCATGGAAAATTAGAAAAGTAAAGGTACCTATTTATATTCGAAAATAGTAAAACAAATTTAGGGCAAAAGGAACTTAGATGTAATATTAGCACACTCATACTATTTAACTAAAATATAATTCTATCTCCTATTTTTATGACATGCTTTTTATTATTATTATTTAAAAAATGATATATTTTTATATTTAAAAATAATTCAATTTTAGGATGCTCATTGTATTTACATGATTTTACACCCAGAGAAATGTACGTTGTCATGTTTTGGACCATAAGTTTCGAAAGTCAACTTTTTTTTAATCGTGTTTAGTCAAATATATCATCATATAAATTGAGACAAAAAAATAGTATATCATATTTTTTAGTTTAAAACACTCAAAACCGGTAAACATTAACTTGATATTTCCTATCAAATAATTACTCCCTCTTTGTTTTATTATGCATGTCTTAGTTGATCGAGCATCTATATAATATTTAAGAAGATAAAAGAAAATTTTTAAATTTAATCTTTAATAAAAAGTTTGTCTAAACATGTCATATCACTCTTATAAAGTATTGTCATTAAAGTTTAAATTAAAAAAATATTAAAATTTGAAAGTTAATTAAAATACGGAAAGATGCGTTCATTTTTTATACAAACAAAAAAGGAAATAAAACAAATAAATTAAAACAAAGGGTATCATTTCCTTGACTATTACTTTTTATGGTGTTCGGCCATTATGTACATAACCGGCTATTCCATCAAATATCTATTACATAGCGCCAACTTAAGTATCATATAACTTTACTTGTTTTAAAATCTAGACAAATGAAAAATATCAATCAACGTTATTCATTTATAATTGCTATGGTCAGAACATAGCTTTTACCATAATTTCACATGCTCCATTGACAATTAAGTCATACTCTAAATTGATATTATTGTATTATTTTATTATTCTCTATTTCAATTTATGTGGCATAGTTGGATTTGGTACAAATTTAAAAGAGATATAGTTTTTGAAATTTGTGGTTCAAATCAAACCTGAGACATTTGTGTGATTAATAAATTATTTTATTAAAATTAAAAATAATAATTCTAAAATTGATTTCTTTTTAAATATAAAAATATAACCTTTTTTAAAAAAAAAAATTGAAGATGAAAATGTGATATACACAGAGACAATAACACTGAGTATTATTGTTTTCACCATACATTATATAATTAAAATGTGTATTTGAGGTCTTGTCTAGTCAAATACGGTTATATACACATTAAATCATAGAGAGTATATAATATGTCTTGGCCTAGATGATAAGAGACAAAATCGAATGTGACCAGGGAGCAGTTGAGAGATTGATAGCAGTCAGAAGTAGGGGGTGGTGGGGTAAGTAGAGAAATGGGTGAATATTTTTTGTGGGCTGGTATGGAGGTTATGGGTGTAGTTATATTCATCAAAGGGTGGTGAGATCAACATTCTTCATCAGAAATGTTTTTTAATATATAGATTAAATATAGATATTTTGGTATATATCAATTGTTGAATATCTTTGATATAAAAATTACTCACTCATATTCTAAAAATATAAATACTCTTAACGAAATTACTGACTGCACCACTGAATCCACCACTCAATTGGAGGCCTATCAAAGTGTTTTTAAAAATAGGGGGTAGATGTGGCCAAGCCTATAGCTATCAAAGCCTAATAAGAGGAGGACAATTATTTCAAGCAATATTATTAATATTGCTTTACTACACATTAAGAACTTTGAATAGACCATGCTCCTTTGACTGGCTGTCTAAGAGTCACTTTCAACTCTAAAGTTTGTAAGCCCCACATTCCTCTTTCCTAGTCTTTCTAGTTCATTTCCACATAACATTGATTAAATCAATCAACAAAGTTTTTATTCTATAGTTTTTGAGTGTTTGTTTTGGAATCGAAAGATTAGCTTAATTTTTGAAGGAAAAGAATGGAATTATTTTTGTGTATTTTATTATCAATGAAGTACATGTACATATATATGTTTAAATATGTGAAAATATTAAAGAATTGTGAAACCTAATCTAATATAGATTTTGTACTATAAAGAAATCTACTAAATATAATTTGCACAGATCTTGTACCATACTGGGAATATTTTGTACCATATTGGGACTCCAATAAATATTTACAGGTGTCTTTAACTCATTTGATTATTTTGTTTGATTGGTGTAACGATTTGGCCCCATAGTAAGTTGAAAATTTTAAGTTTAGGCAAGATTTGGATGAAATATGAGTCATGTGAGGTCTAGAGCAATCTGGTAATGAATTGACTGAGTTATAAGTTTGCTCATTTGAGTTTATAGTCAAGACAATAAAGAGCATGTATAGCTTTATGGAATTGAATTCGGGCGAATAGAACTCTCAAAATTGATCTTAGCACAAAGGATATATTTTGAAAAATCATGGTTTAAGACTATGTTGTAAAAAGGTGTTGAGATGCGAGTTACGAAGTTTTTGTCTCTACGCGACCCGCCACTACGGGACTATCCCCGCTATGGCGGTGCCGCCATGGTGGGATAAGTGTCTGCTATGGTAGAACAGTCGCGAATTTTAAGTTAGAAAAGTCTCAAATTCAATCTTATTTCTCTCACTTTGTCTTTGAGAGCCCAGAAACAACCTAAGGTAATTTCTCTTCAGTTTTCCGCCGCTTTCTTCGTTAAGACAAGTTAATTATTTCTCTAACTTATAATTTGATTTTTAGACCTTAAATTCTAGAGAAAATTATCATGAGAGGGGATTTAAACCTACAGTTAGTGGTAGGTAAAAGTCCCAGCTGGGGAGATGACCATAAAAGTGGCTAAGGGTTAGGATTTTGATATAATCCTAGTAAATTAGGCCATTGTTGTTGATTATAAGTTTTTCTTGATTGTTTATAGGCCAAGAACGCGCTAGAACTTTGGAAAAGGGGAAAACTCCGATTCTATAGAGTTCAAGGCTTGAATTTGAGGTAGCTTATGATTTAATGTTCTCATTTGTGTATATATGTTTGTTAGCTACTTCATGATACGTCTACCATGTATGTGAAAAAGGAAATAATGATAAGAAACTAATTGATAATTTCTCTTGATCAAATTGCTTGTAATGAACTTATTATTTGAACTTGAAAAGTTGTGAATTATTCATTGTGATTATGGTTGTGGTTGTGGATCGAGTATCACATTCTGACATATTATTGGATCGGGTGTCATGTTTCGGTATATCATTGGATCTAATATCATATTCCGACATATAATTAGATTAGGTTTCATATTTC
Organism: Solanum clarkiae; assembly: GCA_011800125.2. Taxonomy (NCBI): domain Eukaryota; kingdom Viridiplantae; phylum Streptophyta; class Magnoliopsida; order Solanales; family Solanaceae; genus Solanum; species Solanum clarkiae. The sequence continues at coordinate 1,404,518 of JAABOM020000084.1, forward strand.
GACACATAACTTGTTTTGATGTGAAGAAGAGGACTATTGCTGAAACTGCATTAAACATGACAAATAAGGAAGTTGATGTCGAGCATAAATCGTAAACATTGTGATTTTCTGTATATGCATGATCTATTGTATTTTAACTGCTTATTATATATTTCACCTATTAGAAAAGTCACGTGATCCTATCAATATACTACCGTTATATGTATTAATATTGCACTTGCATGCTTTTTTTTAATCGAGTATAGAGCATCTTCAAGTTGTTGCTGACAGACCTCAGCTAGGTGACTGCTGGTTCAAGAGTTCAATAGTGAGCCAGCTCTTTTCGACTCCCATAGATTCTTTCACTACTCTTAGTCCATTTGCATTTGCACCCAGACAATTAGTTATTGAATTGTGTTTTGGTTTTCTGGGATTGCATCCCCTTATATCATACATTTAGTTAGAGTTTTGATATAATAATTTTTAACTCCTAGGTAGTGTTTTACGTTGTTAAGTTTTCTGCTTGAGTTTATGAGAACTCAACTTGTATTGCTTGTTTAAACTAGCTTCTTTAACTTTAAATGTTTGAATTGTTCTAGTTTAGCTAGTTAAGTCAGAGTGTTAATTCCCCCACCAGAAAGTTAGTGTGGATTCCATTCATGATCGAATATGGAATCATGATTATAAAGTTAGTATTACAGCCTTAGTTTGTTGATCTCATTATACCAAAATGAGTCTAATAGACTCTTGTAAAATGGTACTAAGACATTTGTACTTTTCTTTGAGAGGCTACAGGGCTTTAAAAAATTCCTCTTATGTATTTCTTCTCTCATCTTTTCATGCTATGAATTAGTTTCAATTAGAATCTGATGATTCAAATTAGTATCTAACCTCTTTTACTCTTTTGTCCACAGATGGATAATACACATTACAATAATTCCAGACCAGTAGCTCATGCCAATGAACCTGCAGAAGAGTCCACGACAAGGAGTAGGGGAAGAAGCAGAAGAAAAAAGGCTGAAGTAGAGGAAAGGTAGCACCCATGAGAGGGGTGGGCCAAGATGAGGAGGTACCAATAGAAGAGACCCAACCTGCCCCTCGCGTGAAGATAGAAGAGAATGTGAAAGTTGAGGTAGAGGAGAATGTAGAGGTAGAATAGAATGCTCAGGCTGAGGCAGTAGGACTCTCTCTTATATTCAATAATTACATAGCAGGTACTAACTTTTCTAAGTGGGTTGGTTAGCTTTGGAGTCATTCTCATGGTGCCCATCGCCCAAGCTCTTATCACCTACCCCGTCATAACTGTAGCCCCTAATGTGGGAAGAACTTTGGGTGATGATGCATTCTTTTACGCTCTTTTGAGCCCAATGATGACCAACACTGAGCATGAGATATTGACTAAGTTTTTGAAGCTCTAGTATTCTAAGGTTTAGAGAGTAGGATACTTACGAGTTTATTATATATTATCATGGGATGCTACATAAGTTGGGTATCATACAGTAGCATAGAGTCGAGTTTGTAACCTTCCAACTTCAGGGTGAGGCCAAGTGATGATGGAGAGTCTTTGTGAAATATCGATCAACAGTCTTGCCACCACTTGTTTGGGCTCAATTTGATGTATTACTTTTGGAGAAGTATGTACTCCAAACTTTAATAGATCACAAGAAAGATGAATTCATGGCACACAAGAAGGGTAGCATGGTTATATCTGCATATGAGGCTAACTTCCATGGCTTATTCGTATATACTACTTAGCTGGCGACTACAGAAGAGGAGAGTATCTTATTGATTTTAAAGGTTTGAACCTCGAGTTACATGTTTTTATCTATTTATATGACTATTGTAAGTAAGAGTTTCAATAAGGTGACTAATTTTGTCAAGAATATTGAAAGAGTGAGGAAAGCTAGGAAGGTCAAAGTTTTGGATAAGACACCCAAGAGCATAAGTAACTTTCAAGGTTTTTATTCTTGAGGTTCAGGTAAGCCGGTGATTGCAGTCTATCTAGTGCAGTCAGTCATGCTTGTTTCTATAGGTAGTTATTCTAGAACTTCACAACAAGCTATTACTTATGATGGCTAGGATCTTCTTCTACATCAAGTACTCGAACTGCTCTTGATCACAGTTGTTATAATTTGGTGAACCATGACATGTGAGAAGGGAGTGTCCCTACCCTCATATGGCTTATCCCACACACTAGCAGACTAAAGCTGCAGTGCTTGTAAGTGGAGGTAATAATGGTAAAGGACGTCCTCAAAGTGGGCAAGAAGGAAATCAAAGTGGTCGTGGCTGACTAGGTAATGATAATGCAGGTAAGAGAGCAGTGCAAACAACTAACAAGGTTACCCATCAGGCTGATACGATCTATTTTTATGAACTTTAGGCAGGACAGGGGTTAAGGCATTAGATGTAGTGGTCACAACTATTATTCTTGTCTATGATCTAATGGCTACTATTTTATTTGGTCCAGATTATACTTATTTTTAACTGATGGTAAATTTTTCCTTGACTTTTTATTCGATTTGTGACAGGCTTGACACCTTCATCTATATTTTCACTCCCATTAGGAGAGTATGTTATAGTCACCCATGTGTACCGTGCTTGCTCTGTTTTGTTTATGGAATTTCAAACTTAGGTTGACTTGGTGATTTTGGACATGACTGATTTCGATGTGATCTTAGGCATGACTTGATCGTTTTTCTATCATGCAGTGTTTAGTTATTATACTAAGATTCTAACTCTAGAGATTCTGAGTAGGGAAAGATTACAGTGAAAAGAGGTGTACAAGTCTAAGCCAGCTAAAATCATATTTCTCTTCAATATTCCATCAATTTCATCATTAAGATAAGTTAATTATTTCTCTAACTTATTTCTTATTTCTAGACCATAGATTCTAGAGAAAAATATCATAAGAAAGAACTTAGACCTACAAATAATGATGGGTAAAAGTCCTAGTTGGGGGAAGATAATTATAAAATTTGTCAAGGGTTAGGATTTTGACATTATCCAAGTAAATTAGATTATTATTGTTGATTATATATTTTTCTTGATTGTTTATAGACCAAGAACAAGTTAGAACTTTGAAAAAAGAGGAAATTCTAATTCTATAGAGCTCAAGGCTTGTTGAGCTAGGTGAAGCTTTAATGTTCCCATTAATGTGATATATCTTGTTAACTATCTCATGGTACTTACAACATGTATGTGAAAAAAGAGAATAATAACTTCAACAATTTCCCATGATCAGGTTGCATACAATGAACCTATTACTTGAACTTGAAAAGTTGTGAATTCTTCATTGTGGTTATGATTGTGTTTATGGATCAAGTGTCACGTTCCAATATATTATTAGATTAGTGTCACGTTTCGACAAATTATTAGATCGAGTGCCACATTCTAACACATTATTAGATTGATTGTCACATTCTAATACATAACTTTGATTGTAGGTCCCTCGCAAGGACTATAATTAAAATTGTATTAAAATTGACAAATATGAAATTAATATATCGAGTATGAATTAAGAACATTGTGGTTTTCTGTATATGCCAGGTCTACTATATTTTAGTTGCTTGTTAT
>JAABOM020000084.1:1408169-1432840 GCA_011800125.2 Solanum clarkiae
ACAAGCGAAAATTCATCATAATATTATTATATATTGCTATAAATGGTAATAAATAAAAAAAATATCGCTAAAATCGGTAATTATTTTTTTAAAATTATTCGTCCAAACAATTTTTCCTATAAGCGTTGGGTTTAGTCCATGGCTTGATGAATCTAAAATTCTGGCCCAATACTTAGTTTCTGTATGCCTGGACTAAGTTGTCAGGTCACTTGCATTTTGAACTTTTGACCCAATTTCATTGTATATCATTGTTGTTTACATCGTATATCAATGTATATTATCCTGTAATCTTTGGATATTGGCTATATATGGTCATATACAACCTATTTCATCCTTTGTAACCGGTCCAACTAACAAGATCAAGGCTGACTCAATAATTGAATTTCAAACAATCTGAAATGCAAGGAAAATTTGAATATGAAGGACTCCAACAATATTCTTATGCATGTAATCCGAACTCCCTTCGGCAAAAAATTGTATTATTTATATAAGATTAAAATAATTTTTTATGTATATATAATAGATATCGAATCCTCTTCGACTACTTCATGTGTTTACTTCTTCAAATTCTGAACTCCCTTAATTAATATCTTAGCTTCACCATTAAAATAGATAAATAACAACCCCTTGTCTTAATATAGAAACGCATCGCTAAAAACATATGCGATACCATATGAAATTAAACTAAATATTTTTTAGCAAACAAAAGCCTAATTACTAAGTGAGAGCATGGACAAGAGTTATTCAAAAGAAGTGTATTAAAGAGATTGTAGTCATGACTAATAAAAAGAAATTGCCACAGATTCAACTCAATCAAATCCTTATATTTAAGACTCACCATAACTATACAAAATATTCTTAATCAAATTAGGTGCTACATAAAATATTTTAACCAAACTAATCATTAAATTTGAAAACTTTGGCATTTCATGATATCCAAAAATGAAGAAATTGGACAGAGGCATACAACGACTTTATTAAAGACATGGTAGGCTACATTCACTCACCAATACTTAAAAAAATCTACAATCCAAAATATGCATCTAAAAACAGTAAGCCGTACAAATTCCAAAGTAAATTAGAAATAAAATTAGTGAAAGATAAGATTTTTCTTATTAAAATTGGTGATTTTTTTCCTTATTATTTTTTTAACTATGGTAAAGAGGCTTGTTAAATTAACTTTATCTAGACCTTTAGATTTTAAGTATGACAGATGTAACTCATCTAAATATGCAGTTGAGGAAATAGAGAGAAAGTGCAACGAGGAGGAGCCAAATAGGGATGTATAAGTATGTGTATATCTAGTTTGTTTTGTTGTATTGAGGAAAAGGGAATTGGATCGGTGGTGGGCTGATGATAGTTGAGGGAAATGGGCCCAACAAGGTAAGTTGAAAATGAGAAAGGCAAATTCGACCAAAACTCAAAATAAAATGAATTGATTTACGGAAAAAGTACACAAAATAGACCTAATTTGAAATTATTTATCATTAATAGATCCAATCTAAACTATTTACCCTTAAGAGACCCATTACCCAAACTATTTACCTTTCTACCCACTTACCTCTTTGTTATTTCGCGTGCTGACGTCAGCATAAATACTATGAAATATACTTTGGTAGTATATATATACCATAGCTTTATTATATAGAATGACCTCAACCTTTTGTAATGCTATGGCAGTATATTGATACCCAATTGGTATATAGGATTTTCTTTAAGAAATAAATAAGAAACAAATAAAAAATTATTAAACTCTAAACTAGTAGAAAATATATTTGTTATATACTCTGTCGGTATATTTATACCATATCGGTATCATATAGGATTGAGCTTAATTATTTGTGACCCTGTTGATATATGTATACCCTATTGGTATATTATACAAACAGATGTTGACGTCAGCACGAATTTTAATATTAGGGGGCAAAATTTTAATAGTGTGAGAGTACAAAATGTAAAGAGGTATATGAATGTAAATAGTTTGCTTAAAAGGGATACAAACTTAGTTTTCCCTTAATTTAATTAATTAACTAACTTCTTAATCTTAACAAAATATAGTAATTAACTCAAAATAAACTATAATTAAACTAAAACTAATTGAAGAAATATTTGATTTAAAACAAAATCTTTTCGAGACAATTTTCAAATTTTATTTAAGTAATAATTATACCTATATTATAAAGGAATATACATAATGCTATATAAAGAATGGAAATTTAAAAATAATATGAAATAATTTTTAAATTTCACATTATTTGAAAATTAAAGAAGCTGGATAATAAATTTATATTGCGGAGGATCAAAATTGGACGCCAATACGTACCTCCCATGGATCACTGAAATCCTTTAACAAAATTAATTTTCCTCTTTTTAGTTTAAATATTAATTTTCCTTTTTTTTGTTCGTCATATTTGTCCTCAGGATAGGAAAACATAACTATCATTTGGAAAAAAAAAACAAGAAAAAAATGTGTTTTATTTATTTAATTAGTTATTGCAGCATGGATTATTCATGCATGGTTGGATTAAGTTTGCACATGGTGTTGAAACATTATTACGAAAACCCACTTTCTCTTATAACTTCATTAATTTGACTAAAAAGATTAGTTGAATTTACTCCAACTTTAATCAAGATTAATGATGAGATTATGTTTAACTTACTTTATTACTAGCATTTGATTATGACAGCTTAGTGCTACATACATAAAGTTGAAAATTGGCACCAACTGACAAAAATGTCAATAAAAAAAAAAAGGACATACAAATCTTGATGTCCAAAATTTATATACAGGATTACAGATGTGAAATCTTCGAAATATAGACACGTTGATTTTCTACAACATGAGGTTTATAGCCTTACTATTGAAAGTATGCTTCAAGATAGTAAAGTTAGAAATTAAGTTGAGTGTATAAAAAATATCAGTTTCATTACAAATTTGTGGTGATCACCCAAATTCTTAAATACAACTTAAATCAACTTTGCTATCAACAATAGCAATAAAATCATTTTTAATATTATAATCAATAGAAAAAGTTATCTTAGCTATTGGTTTATGTCGAGTTATTATCTCGATATTTTTCAAGATCGAAATTTTCTATATCTTCTGCGATTGAGTGTCTAGCTAAGCTGATTAAATTGATTTATAAATATTTTATTAAAATTATGTTTTTGATGAGTTGTAACTTTGCCACTTATACACTTTGACGAATACAAATATATTTTTTTATGTTGGTAATTTTTTTTTATAATTAATAAAATAAAAATATCACGTAAATTAAGATGATCGATAGGATTACAGTAATTTGGCGAGGTAAAGAAAAAGATAACTCAATCGTGTGCTCGAGCTATTGTTACTCTCAACAATCATGACTCTCACTAAATAACTAACTTAATGGAGGTGCTACTTTACTCTTGGATTCCACATGTTGTAAAAAATAAGTTTGCACTTATGATATTTCCTTTGATTGACTTTTACCTTTCAAAGAAAATTACAATAGAAAAGTTTGCATACTTTTTTTTTAAAAAAAAGAATATTAACCATGGTGTTTGGACTATTTTTTTTTTAAAAAAAATTCAATTCATATTATTGACTATTAAATCACACGCTTAAGTGTCAAAGAGTTTGCAAACTTCGATTTTTCATTATTCTGTCGAATAAGATTATGGTTCCAATGTATCAGTGATCTGAAATTTGGTCAAAATGAGTTAAGTAATGGGTTATAGAGCGGTTTAAGATCCAACCCGGTCCGATTCAACTTTTATTAAGTTTTACTTACTTTATTTGGTCTTTTTCAATATTTTAGTACTTAATTAAATTATATATTTTTTTTATTTTGGTTTATATAACACATATAAAATTTAAAAAATATTTTGACAAGATCTCTCTCGAGTCAATTCGGGTTGAATATCAACCCAATTTTAAATGGGTTGAAATGAATTGGATTGAGATAGTTTGAGCCGATAAATGGACGGGTTATTAACCTACACAAACTTTAATGGTTTGGGCGGATTAAGTTTAATATTGTCACCCCTAGTAATAATATTACAATTGTTACCAAAAAATTGTATTTTTTTTTTCATAACCTTGAAAGTCTTACAAGTTGTTGAAATTTGTCAAAGCGCCACAAATTATTTTAAAATATTACCAAATGAGAAAATTGTTTTTTATAAATAAAGTATCAAAATATTTTAAGAGACCACATTATAATTCACAAAATCACATATTTTATGTCTTTTATTTTATTTTATTTCATTAAGAAATACTTGTGATTATACATTATTACATATTTTAAAATATATATAATATAAAGACCCCACTAGTCAACAATAGTGATAATTGATTATTCTTTAATATAATTATTTCACATGACACATCTTCATGTCGAACATAAACCTTTTTTTTTCTTTCAAAAATTAAAATAGTGAATATATATAAATTAAAATTATGCCTTTGAATTTAAGATCCTACCCCCCCCCCCTTTTTTTTTAAGGATTTTGTGCAAATTTAATTTTTTAAAAATATTGATTTCATATTAAAAACTGGGGTTTCAACCTTATGGTCAAACGCTTACTTAAAAAGCAAAATCAAACTATATGTTGAGTTTAATTGATAAGCCAAATGTGAAAAGATAATCCAAGCCAACTAATTATAATTAGCCAATAATTTAGAATTTAGTTTGCTTTTTCATGCTAATTGCCCCATAATCACTTATTTAGGGGAACCAAATTAAACGTCATGATAACATGAGATTGATGTCATCATAAACCCCACTAAATAAAAGGATCTTCATATTGGATTTATGTTAGTGGATTGATGCTATAGCTATGATTATGTATTTGAATTCTAGATGAGTAAAGTTGAAAGTTACTAAAAACACATAAAAAGATCACAAAAAGGAGCCTAAAAAGGTTAAAACAATGAGGACAAGTAGTCATGCGTGCGAACACCATATAGTCTAATCTTCGTTCGTATGCGTTTTTATTTTGTGATTTAAAATTGACATAAAATCAGTAGTTAAATATATAATACTATTTTAATAAAATTTTAAATTCTCCAAATATTTTGATTTAAATATTTCATATCATGATTTTACATTTTTTAAATAAAAAATTAATCCACAAGTTTACATTATGTAAAAAAATTCACTATTGTATATCTATATAGTTTGTTTTTTTTCTTTTTTGAAAATATCAAAGAACTGATGAAATATTCGTGGAATATGAACATGAACATGATAGTAGTATTTACTAATGATATTAACCAATAAATGGCTCAAAGTAAAGAATGATACACTATAACTCATGTTCATTTTTTTTTAATTTTAGTTTTTCAAATTTTATTTTTAAGACCACAAGACTAATATTCATTTTGATATATTTGACAAATCTTAAATTTAAAACTACACAATTTAAAAGTTCTTCTTATTTTTTTTAAAAATTTTATCAAAGTTAAATAAATTAAAACGAGAAAATATTTGACTAGGGTGTCACATTCAACCGATTGTGTGCATAAGTGACGCGCGCGCACGAGAGAGAATAGCCATCGTTTCATATCTTTGGAATGCTTCTGCGTTAATATCTTAGGATTTGTTTGATATGGGGATAAGAATATAATAATAATCTCAAAAATAAAATTTGAGAGAATTAATTTTATTTCAGATTGGCTTAAAATGTTAATTTTCAGAATAATTCCACATACTAAATGACTCATTATACTTGTGAGTCTAATCCCTCGTTTTCAAGTTTTGTTATTCTAGAGCTCTATGTAATATTTTTTGTCCCTTTGATTTCTATCACTACTATTATCTCCGTAATTCACTTATTATAATTATGCTTTTTTTTTTCATATTTATAAAATTACATTGTATAGGCAATTGAAAAATAGTAAGAATTCTCTCTCTTCTAATCCTACCCGCTCTCTTTATGGAGCTTTGAATCTGCTATGGCAGCGGCCTCCTCTCCCCAGCCTCAAGTTGTGGGAGAGACGTCTTCTAAGATTAATTTTGCATCTCTTCTTCATGCTAATTCATTTTCTCATTTCATAATCAAAACAATTTTAAATCTAGTTGAGTTGGTCCATGAAGAACCTACTATCAAATTTACTATGGAAGAGGTTGCTAAATTCACAAGAGAAGAAGATTTACACTAGGCGATAGTTATCAAATTCTCTTATGGTCATCCTAATTTGAATGATATTCGCAGCCTAATACCCAAGCAACTTGGCATCAAAGACAACTAGTTGGTAGATTGGCTTGCCCATAGACACTTATTAATCCAATTTGACCAATTTGAGGACTTTGTAGCAATACTTTTTACTCAAGTACGTTATTTGAAATTCAAAAGCGAAGAATTCTTATATAGGGTATTTCCATGATCACAATGGTTTAATCCTAAGGAAGAAAGCTCTATAGCTTTGACATGGATTTCTTTTCTAAGTCTTCCACCTAGTATGTTTGCAAGAAAAGCTTTATTATCCATTGCTTCAATGGTTGGAAAACCTTTGGCAATTGATAAAGCGACACAGGCTAGATCGAGACCTAGTACGGCTAGAGTGACGGTTTTGGTTGATTTTCTTGACAAGCATCCAAAAAGAATTAAATTATGCTCTACTTGGATGAGAAAACTGGGAAAGTATTAGAACAATATCAAGAAGTCAAGTATGATGCTCTTTCCTTGTACTGTATGGTTTGCAAACATCAAGGACATGGGATGGATTCTTATTGGCATAAATCTAAATCCGATGGTCAAGAAGGTCTTGTACAACCTTTTCTTGAGCTAACAATGTTGAGCAACTAAAAAGGGATGCAAGAGCATTCTTGAAAGCAAAGAAGACTGAAAATCAAATGGTTGAACTATCTTCTACAAAGAAACTCGTTTCAACCAATTTGAATGCTGGCAACACTATGGAAAATGCTACAGTTGAAGTCCATGATAACGCCACTAATTTGATTGATGCATCAAATGCTGATATGGGACAACAATTACCTCAAAATAGAGGTGTAACAAGTGATAACTATAACTTAGCTACTGTTGTAGCGTCAAAATCAGTGGATCATACATTGTCAATGGTGAAAGAGCCATCAATAGCTGATTCGAGGCAGAATATAACTGTTACAAGAGATGGTGATGTTGCTGTAAAATTTGGAGTCGTGTAAGGTCAATCTTACTGGACAGGTCAATGATGAACAAGGGCAGCTAACAACTGATAAATATACTAATTTGCAAGCTGAAAATTGCAGTAATGAAGTAGATAATAAAGCTAAAAATTGGACTGTGGTTGCACATAAAAATGCAGCTGGTAGTCATATATGCTCCTCTATTAATCGAGGTAATTATCTGAGTCGTGAAAAGGGTGAGATTGAAAATTTAAAATCACCAACTCGAAATATTTTTTCACCATTGTCGGTTATCAGTAAACAGCAGCAGGACCATAGTATGGATACTTCACAACGTGAAGCTCCTACTCCAACACATGGGTTTAGTAATTCATCGCCTACAAAAGAAGTTGATCTAAGTAGGCCATAAGGTGAAAACGATCAAGATGGTCAGAGGCCTTCTCAACCAACCTCGACCAATATGAGAAAGGAGCATCTTGGACAAAGGAATAATGATATAATTCATGTAAGTAATGAGGTTTCATCTAAGTCTAAGACATGAGCTGAATAAGCTGAAGATTAAGAATATCAAAATAATAGCGAGGATTTCTTTGACGATGATGAGGAAGACAATATGTTAGACATATGCTTTGATAAAGAGACTAGGGATGGAGATATCTCACCTAGGCAACAAAGAAGTGGAAGCATAAAAATCAAAAAGAAAACACATGGAAGACAAAAAAGTTGGGATGGTAAAGTTATCGGAGAGTTTATTCTAAGACACCTACCGATGCCACTGGCAAAGCAAAGTCATATGACAGTGTTAATAGCTTCAAAAAGATTCAATAAATCCAATAAGAAAAAATTGTACTGAATAAATCCAATAATAAATAATGAACTATTAATTGTTGTTGGACAGATTTGAAGAAGAAGACAAGAGGAAAATATTTCAGTTTACTTTAGACGGGCAATCTATCCTTTTTAATTTATACATTGGTAATAGGAAGTTTGAGTTTGAAAGCTCAACTTTCTTCTTGGCTTTTATATTTTTGCATTATCTAAGCATTCTCATTTGTAGTATCATCATAGAGTATATAACAAACTCTGTGGTGATCGTAAAATACTTAGTTCTCTCTAGCTCTTATTTTCTTCACGCTTGTTAATTAGTGAAGTTGCAATACTTCATTAGGATTGGTAAAGTAAGGTCTAGCCCCTCTTACTTGTACTTATCCATGTCATATTTTATTTTTAATAAAAAGTTACTTCAGAAAAAAAAAACATTGTATATGTGATTATAATTTATTCTAGTATTTTTGTTCTAATTTATATAATGATATTTAAACGAACATAACTTTTTTTAAAAAAGAAAAACAAAGAAAAGTAGACAATTTGACATTGTAAAAGGAACAAGTGCCGTCAGTACTTTAGAAATCCAACATGTTGTTTTCATTACATTCATAGGCTTTTTACTCCAACCACTTTATTTGTCGGTTCAAAACAACAAGGACCCTACCCTGATTTTACGGAAATTTGGTGACACGATTCATCATGATAGGTCACCATTAAGTTATTTTAAAATTATAATTTTTGAATTAATTTATTTAAATTAGATAAAAACAATTTTAAGTTTATGAGATAAAAGTATGATTATTTTTTAGAATTAAGCTTAAGATAAAATGTATAATATATTTGATTGATTGACTACATCATCACCAAACACAATTTTGCATAAGCATTTGGCCCTCATCTTTTGCATTTCGAATATAATCTCAAATTTGATGGAATAAATGTGATATTAAAGGGTAGTTTTGTCATTTAAGTATACAAATCTTGTTCAAAAATCTTTATTTAAGAAAATAATATTTTCTAAGTCTTAATACTTCTCTTAATCTATTGTTTCTTCTCATAAATGGGTAGAATAGAATGAGCATAACCAGGTTGTTATATAACTTGTAAAGTACCTTTTTATATTTAGCGAGTATCTTTTCAATAAGCCTCCATCAGACTTAAGAAAAGATTCATACATTTTCAAATTATCTAAATTAAACCCAGAAATAAATATTTAATCTTAATGTCCAAAATTTTAATACTTTATTAGATTATATAATGGGTTACTTCAATGATAGTATATCTACATATATCATATTGATATGTGAGTCCATAAACTAAAAATTCCTAATAATATATAAGGATGGAGGCTTATTGATATCTGATGGAAGTTTATTGAAAAGGTACCCGCTAAACCTGAAAAGGTACTTAACAAGTTATATAAGGATGTGATCCCTAAGTCAGATATTGTGCTCTTTGTTTTCTACCTCATCTATGAGAAGAAACAATATATTAAGAGCATTATTATGATTTAAAAGATCTTATCTTCTTAAATCAAGATTTTTGCAATGGAATAAGGTCAATATCCATTTAATGATTTACTTGTGGATTATGATGGATTTCTTTAAAGTTTTCAAACATGTGTATGTTACAGTAAGTTGTCAAACCCATGTTAATTTGAAAAAATCTAAACAAGACAACATATAATGTGGCAAAAAGAGTTAACTCTCAGAATCCACTTATAGATCTCAAATCTTCAAAATCTAATCACACAGATTTGATTATACATGTCTCAGTCTTATGTATTTTACAAGCTATAAAATAATACTCTTGGTTAATTTGAAAGTGAGCATTGAAACACAAAATACTATCTAAGACCACATTTTGAGTACATCTCTAAAGAATAATGGCAAAGCTTTTGACTTGTGTCCTTGTTGTTGCTGCTCTATTTTTTTGGTACTCAAGAACATTCAATATGTATTATATATTATTGTGAATAGTACTTACCTGATAATGTTAATACTTTTTCTTGATTCTTGTTGTTTATTGAATGCAGTTGGAACAGTGATCCCTTGAGTTGAATCAAAAGTTTACTTTGAGCAACATCCTGAAATATTGTGTGATCAAGGAAAAGTTGAGCCAAAATGTTTACCATTTTGCAAGCAAAAATTTGGATCCAATGCTGGTGGCCAATGCATACAATTTGACTTTCCTGTTCTTTTTTGTGCTTGCAATTATCCTTGCTAGTCACACCCTTTTCTACCCTCTTTATAGCTTAATAAACATTAATCACCATGTTGATGTGATATCAATCTCAATGTACTCTATATTTTGAGATTTGGTTAATTCTAACTCCTTCAATATAACTTTTGCTTTCTTTTATTCATTCTTTCTCATCTTCAATTATTACAATCCAAAAAGCTTATAGGCGAATTCCATTCATTAATAAAGCAACAGCAAAAATAATAATATACCTAGAAATTTAATTTGATAAAGTTATGTTTGAAGAAGATGGAATATGCGCAAATCTTATCTCTACCTCATTGAGGTAGAAATGCTATTTTGAAAGATCCTCAGTTCAAGTAAAATAACAAATCATAGTAGTAATGAAAACAGAAAAATAAAAATGAAGGACATTAAAATATGACAACTAATAGGAAGATAGTGTGGAGCATATATGTAAGGAACCTTACATCAACTACAAGGTATGAATGCCAAAACTAGTAAACAACAGTTGATAACATAGACCAAAAGCCAAAGACTACATCAATAGGCAAATACTACAACACATAGGGTGGTCTAGTCTACCACCAAGCGAAGGACTCCATGTATAGGCTAATACTAAGATAAAATTTGACTAGCTAGCTAATCTTGTACTCTTATCGCAATCTCTACACTCTCCTATCTAAGGTCATGTCCTTGGTAAGCTGAAAATATATTATATTCTGTTTAAAAACCTCATTCTAATACTTCTTTAACATACCTTTGCCTTTGTTCATCTCTACTATCAAACCTCTCACACCTCTTAACTAGGACATATGTACATCTTGTTTTCACATATCCAAACCATCTCAGTCTCCCTTCCTTTATTTTGTCTATCACGGTCATTCTCAATTCGTCCTGGACATCCTCATTGCTAAACCTTTCATCCAGGTATGCTGACACATTCATCTTAACATTTTCGTTTTCTTCACAGGCATCTTCTAACATTAGAGTTCTTTATTGTCCAGTACTCATTCTTATAACAAATTCAGTATAAATGGAACTTGCCATTAAGTTTGGGTGGTACCTTCTGATAGCACAAGACTCCATATACAAGTGTCCACTTCAACCACGTCACACCAGTATGATATTTGACATTTCCGTCGATGTCCCTATTTTCTTATATCAAAGATCTAAGATACTTAAATTTTCTCTCTTGGGGATAACTTAGATATCAAGTTTCATAGTCACTCATGCCTCATGTGTCATATCACTATATTAACACCCTAAATACTCTATTTTGGTCTTGCTCAACTTAAACTCTTTAGTTATTAGAGACTATCGCCACGCCTCTATTATATTATTGACTCTGTTGTGAGTGATCTCCCCAATCAAAATAATGTCATCTACAGATAATATATATCATAGCGCCTCACTCTAAGTATCATCAATTTATCCATTACCAAGAAACATATTAATAAACAAATTAAAACGTTAATCCTTAGTGCAATCCCATCTCAATTGGAAAGTGATTCAATTATCCTATCACTACTTTTACCTGAGTTTTGGCTCCACCATATATGTATCACCCTAATGTAATATCACACCCTGATAGGGTGTTCTTAGCATGACCGACACTTCAAAATCATTGCTAATTGACAGACAACCTATTTTGAAGTTTAAAAACATATAAAAAAATTCTAATATGTCAACACACACTTTTAGTAATTCCAAGTGCTCGCAGTCATCAAAAATATATTATCCAATTAGGAGTCTATAAAGCCAGGTAAAATTATCGAAATACCCCTAGAGGAGAGATGTGCGCATAACAATCTTTCCATGCTCGAATGGAAAATCCGAGATCGAATTTACGATCACCATAAAAAATTGAGTGAGGAAATTATCTTAGTTGATTTTAGAGTGCTCGGGTCAAAAGATAATTTTTTGATGCAAAATCCTAAAATAGTGTTAGTGTACACCCAAGGTGCGACACGCCTCCTACGCGGACCCACACTTGATATTTTAAAAAAAATTTGATGGAATTTGGAAAACTCATTCGGAAAAATTTTGAAAAAAAAGTACTACCCTGCACCTAGTCTGTGTCGCAGACTAAGCATTTTCTGTGGTATTTTCTTTTATTTTCATGAGGGGTGTTTTGGACATTTTTCAACCCCTCCCAAGTTCAATAAAAGAGTAGTAAGGTCATTTTTCTCAGATTAGGGCTTCCAAAATCTCATTTTTCTTAACTTCTAGAGAGAGAATCTTGAGAGAAAAAGAGGGAAAAACATGAGATCTTGAGGATTGGGATTGGTTCCTTTTAGAGATTAGTGTTGTTCTTTATCCCATGTATGTAAGGCTAACTTAAAACATGAAATTGTTCTTTCATGTGCCTCTCAATTGAAGTAAATTGTTGTATGAATATATTGAGTTTTTAAGTATGAATTTCTTGAGTATTTTCTTATAAAGTATACCTATCTTGCATAGTTTCTTAAGTTGATGATCATTATAACTTGATTTACTGCATAATTATTTCTTTTTATTATGAATTATTTCATAAACCTTTACATGTTAATTTGTCAAAGATTGCAATAATAAACTTAAGAGATGGGACTAGAGCCTTAACGGTATTAATGTGCTTGTTGCTTGTAGTTTTGGTCTTGAATTGAGAATGTTGATGATGATATCAAGTAAAATTAATATTCATGGAGTCTTAAAGAGTATAAACTAATTCTAAAATAGTTGTTCCTAATTTGAGAGTTGATGGTTGATGAAAAGAGTTGATGTACGATATCTAAATGAGACTAAATAAAGAGTAATCTTGATGTTTAATGTCTTATAAACATGTTGAGTCCTGGTAGGAGTATTGAGCACTAAAATGAGTAAAAGTAAGTCTCACTCGTACTCATTAACTATGTGGCCAATGTAGGAGAGGATTGAATCGTAAAATTAGATGTTTCCTTGGTTCCAAAAGAGGACTTGATATTCTTTATTTGTGGATCCACTGATGTCATGTCCTTTACCTCAGCAAGGTACTAGATGGATGCGGCAATGACATCACTTCATTGTATCATTCCTAGCTTATAGGTGATGGTTTTCGATTATTGAAACTCCTAGATCGGTTCCACACTGATACTACTTCGAGGTTGAGTTGATAGTATGAGTCTTGACTGATATTGATGAGTTATTATCTACTCCTTATCCTTACCTTAGATGGGTATTTGTCATTCTGAGTAAGTATCTTACGAGTTGAGGATATTCCATGTTATTTCTACTTATATTATTTCATTCAGCTATTTTATATACCATACATTCCACGTACTAATGCCACTCAATGCTGCATCATTTCATGATGCAGATACAAGAGATAGAGGACTTTAGCAGGTACACCGTTGAGGTTCAGAGTTTCCTAGTTCTAGAGATTGGTGAGTCCTCCCCTGCATTCGATATATACCATCTATTTTCTTTCATATGTTTTGAATTAAAATTCTTTTGAGTTTGTGGTAGCCATGGCCTGTCATAGTACCTTCCTACACTGTAAAAGTAGAGGCTTCATAGACTAGAGGTGATGGTTTGATGTTGGGGTCTTTTCCTCTTTGACTAGAGTTTCTTAAACTACTATTATGTCATAGATGTTGAGATTGATGTTATTGGCCTATGGCCATTCTTCATTAACGTAGAAGTAGCTGAGTTGCCCACTGTATTATTTCCTTTATTCTGATATTTTTCGCTATATTTGATGATTTAATAACTGTCTCAAGATCGAGTGGTTTGCTTAGGGACTAGCAATAGTCTTTGAGTGTTGCCACATTTAGGGTACCTCCCGGGGAGTGACAAACTTGGTATCAAAATACAGAGTTTAAGAGTCCAAGGGAGCCTATGAAGTTATGTCTAGTATAGTCTTATTTATAGGTGTTTTGAGCACCACACTTCATAAGTAGAAGGCTATAGGATATTAGGAATGGTTACCCTTCTTTGGTTTCATGTGATAAAGTTTAAACTCTATAAAACTCTTGTCTAATTCTTGTGCTACCGCATTTGCAGAACATGCCTCTTAAGCGTACTACTACCCAAAAAGATACCTCGGCTCCAACCGTTAGAATCCCCCACCAGAGGTCCCTACTTAGATGGGGACGAGGAGATGGGGTCGACCTGCCAGAACTGCTGAGACCCGACAGACACATCCTGCACAGCCAACCTCCACCTCTGAGGCAAACTTTAGGGGAGCCATCTCTATGCTCACTTAGCTAGTAGCCTCCCAGAGTAATAGCCGAGGTCCCCAGGCCCATAGTTCCAGCACCCAACAACCCACGACAACAACTAGGCTCAGAGACTTCTTGAGAATAGACCCTCTAGTCTACACGGGGTTAAAGGTTGAGGAGGACCCGCAGAATTTCATCGATGAGATGTGGAGAGTCTTGAGGGCCATGCATGCTAATGAGGTTGAAGGATTTGAGCTTGTCTATTATCAGTTTAACCATATTGTGAATGTCTAGTATAAACAATGGGAAGATAGTCGAGGTGAGGATGCTGAGCCAGCTAAGTGGGATGAGTTTGAAAGTGCTTTTCTTGACTACTCTTTCACCAAGAGTGGAGGAAGGCAAAGGTTGATGAATTCGTCAACCTGAAGCAAGAGGGAATGACCATTAAGGAGTACAATCTCAAGTTTATTAAGCTGTCCAAGTATGCTCTGGAGATAGTCCAGGACATGAGGGCAAAGATGAGAAAGTTTGTTTTTGGGTTGGGCAAGCATGTAAAAAAGGAGTATAAAGTAGCATTGTTGATCCCAGGATCATGATTTATACCCAGCAAATCAAGATGGATAAGAAGAAAGATAGAGAAGAGCATCTGAACAAGAAAGTCAAATCAGCAAGGCAAGAGCCTAGCCAACAAAAATAGAGTAAGGGTGATAAACCTTATTTCTAGAGAGGTTTTCTAGTTATGCAGCTTCTGCAGCAAGTGCACCTGTCCAGCAAAGCAGGTATGATCAGAAGTCTTATGCTCACCAGAATTTCAAGGCTTAGGGTTCTCAATCCCAGGCTAGTATGACCGAAGGTTTGAGGGGGAAGCCACCATGTGGCAAGCTTCATCTAGGTGAGTGTCGTGAGCGCACATATGCTTGTTACATATGTGGACAGATTGGTCACTTCAAGAATGATTGTCCGATAAGAAGACGGGATGATGGATGTAATAAAGCATAGTCCTCCACACAACCCTAGCTGGCAGTCAACAGAGGGGTACTACTACGGGTGTTGGAGGCAGGATAAGTCGTCTTTATGCAATGGGTAAATAACAGGATCAGGTGGTTGCACCAGATTTTGTTATGGGTGTGCTTCGAGTCTTTACTTTTGATTGTTATGCATTGCTTGACTCGAGTGCCACTTTATCTTTTGTATTCCCCTATATGGTTAGTAGATTTGGAATTCTTCTAGAGTGTTTGCTTGAGCCTTTTTCTGTTTCCACTTCTACTAGTGAAACTATCTTAGTTGAGAGGGTCTATAGGGATTATGTAGTTTCCATGTATAATAGGGATACCTTGGCTGACTTGGTAGAGTTAAAGATGATTGATTTTGATGTGATCCTTGATATAGACTAGCTTCTGTTATTCTTCTATTGATTGTAGGACCCGAATTATTAAGTTCCAATTTCCTAGTGAACTAGTCGTAGAGTGGAAGGGGAGTTCTGTTAAACCTAAGGGAAAATTTATCTCCTATCGTAGAGCCAAAAAGCTAATTTCTAAAGATTGCATCTACCATCTCGTGTGAGTTAAGTCTAATGATTTTGAGTCCCCTACTCTAGAGTCAGCTCCATTTGTAAATAAGTTTCTTAAAGTGTTTCCTGAGGATCTGCTTGGAGTCCCTCCTGACAGGGAGATTGACTTTGGGATTGATGTTCTTCCTGATACCCAGCTATCTCAATTCCACCATATAGGATGGTCCCCACTGAATTGAAAGAGTTGAAAGAGCAATTAAGAGATTTATTAGAGAAGGGCTTCATAAGGCCAAGTGTTTCTTCTTTGGGTGCTCCTGTCCTATTCGTTCGAAAGAAAGATGGGTCTCTCAGAATGTGTATAGATTATAGGCAACTGAACAAGGTCACAATCAAGAATAAATATCCTCTCCCAAGGATAGATGATTTATTCGACTAACTTCAAGGTGCCTCTTGTTTCTGCAAGATAGACCTCAGATCTGGTTACCATCAGTTGAAAGTGAGGGAATGTAATGTTCCAAAGGCTGCCTTTAGGACTAGAATGGCTATTTTGAGTTCTTGATCATATCCTTTGGGTTGACTAATGCACCTCCAACCTTCATATACTTGATGAATAGGGTGTTCAAACCCTATTTGTATATATTTGTGATCGTGTTCATCGATGACATTTTGGTATATTCGAAAAATGAGGAGGAGCATGCCAACCATCTTAGGATTGTTCTTCAAACTCTTAAGGCCCATAAGTTGTATGCTAAGTTCTCAAAATGTGAATTTTGGCTCAAGTCAATGGCTTTCCTAAGCCATGTTATTTCAGGTGATGGTATCCGGGTGGATGCCCAGAAGATTAAAGCGGTTAAGGATTGGCCCAGACTGACCTCACCAACCGACATAACAAGTTTCTAGGGGTTGGCAGGCTACTACCGTAAATTTGTTAATGGGTTTTCTTCCTTATCCGCACCAATAACCAAGTTAACTCAAAAAATGGTCAAGTTCCGGTGGTCTGATAAATGTGAGAAGAGTATTCAAGAGTTGAAGACTAGATTGACTACAATACCAGTTTTAACTTTGCAAGATGGAACAACAGACTTTGTGATATATTGTGATGCATCTAGAGTTGGACTGAGTTGTGTGTTGATGCAGAGAGGAAAGGTGATACCCTATGCTTCCAAACAACTTAAGATTTATGAGAGGAACTATCCGACCCATGACCTCGAGTTGGCAGCAGTGGTGTCACTTAGAATTTAGTGCCACTACTTATATAGAGTGCATGTTGATGTGTTCACCGACCACAAGAGTTTGCAATATGTCTTTAGTTAGAAGGAGCTCAACCTGCGGTAGAGGAGATGGTTTGAGTTGCTCAAGAATTATGACATGAGTATTCTCTACCACTAAAGTAAGACTAACATTGTTGCTGATGCTCTTAGCAGGTTATCTATGGATAGCACTGCCATGTAGAGGAAGGGAAGAGAGAGTTGGCTAAGGAAGTGCATAGATTGTCCCGATTAGGAGTACAACTTGAGGAGGATAATGAACGCGGGATTAATGTTTAGAATGGGTCAGCTTAATCCTTAGTGTTTGAGGTGAAAGAGAAGCAAGACCAAGATCCTATTCTACTCCTACTAAAAGAAGCTGTCCATAAGCAAAAAGTGATGGTCTTCTCTAAACAAGGAGATGGAGCATTGTTGACATACCAGAGTAGGTTATGTGTTCCCGATGTTGATGGTGTTCGAGAGAGAATCATTGCTGAATCTCATAGCTCCAGATATTCTATTCATCCTGGCTCTACCAAGATGTACCACGACTTGAGAGAAGTTTATTGGTGGAATGAAATGAAGAGGGATATCGTTGAGTTTGTTTCTAAGTGTCCCAATTGTTAACAGGTCAAGGTTGAGCATCAATGACCATGTGGATTGGCTCAGAGCTTTGAAATTCCTGAGTGGAAGTGGGAGATAATTAACATGGATTTTATTTCTGGTCTAGCAAAGTCCCGGAAGCAACATGATTCGATATAGGTAATTGTGGATAGGATAACCAAATTCACTCACTTCTTAGCGGTCAAGACAACCAATACTATAGAAGAGTATGCCAAGTTATACATTTGTGAAATTGTTAGGTCGCATGGAGTTCCCTTTTCTATTAGCTCAGACATAGGAGCTTAATTCACCTCCCAGATTTGGAGATCTTTCCAAAAGGGATTAGGTACAAAGGTAAATTTGAGTATAACCTTCTACCCTTAGACAGATGGTCAAGCAAAGTGCACTATTCAGACTTTGGAGGATATGTTAAGGGCTTTCATCCTCGGCTTCAAGGGAAATTGGGATGACCACTTGCCATTGATCGAATTTGCATATAAAAATAGTTATCATTCAAGCATTCAAATGGCCCCTTATGCATAGGAGAAGGTGTAGATCACTGATTGGGTGGTTTGAGGTTAGAGAAGCTGAACTAATTGGACCTGACCTTGTCCATCAGTCCATGGAGAAGATAAAGGTTATCAGAGAGAGGTTGAAGACTACACAAAGTTATCAGGAATCTTACACTGATATGAGAATAAGGGACTTAGAGTTCAAGATAGGTGATTGGGTGTACTTGTAAATGTCACCTATGAAGGGTGTCATGAGGTTTGGAAAGAAGAAAAAATTAAGTCCTCGCTACATTGGTCCCTATCAAATTGTGAGAAGGATTGGTTGTTTACGAGTTAGAATTGCCTTCGAGTTAGACAGAATCCATCCGGTATTCCACGTTTCGATGTTGAAGAAATGCTTGAGAGATCATGCTTTGCTGATCCCTATTTAGAGCACTAGAGTAAAAGGATAGCTTGTCTTGTGAGGAGATTCCAGTCTAAATCCTTGATTGTCAAGTACGCAAGCCGGGGAATAAAGAAATAGCCTCTGTCAAAGTCCTATCGTGGAATTAATTTGTCGAGGAAGCCACGTGGGAAGCTGAAGAAGATATGATAGCCAAGTACTTGCATCTATTCATGCATAATGATGAGAATGTTGAAGGTAAGATTCCTGTCCTTAACTTAATCAATGCTTCCATTCTTGAGTTGATGTGTCTATTCTTGAGTTTGAGTAGAGGTTATTGAGGTTGATAAAGAGTTGAGAATTTGACTTGTCGAGTGAATATTGTTATGAGTCTTGAGTCTATTCGTGCCTTGTTACCAGCTCTACTCAATATTAGAGGACAAATGATCCAAGGGGGAAATAATGTAATGCCTGATGAAATTATTCCTAGAGGAGAGATGTACGCATAACACATTTTCCTATGTTTGGAAGGCAAATCTAAGATCGGATTTATAATTAGCACGAAAAATAGACTGGGAAAATGATTTTGGTTGATTTTTAGAGCGACCAGGTCAAAAGATAATTTTTTGATGCAAAATCGAAAACAGTATTGGTGTGCGCCCAAGGTGTGATGCGCCTCCAACGCGGACCCACACTTGATTTTGTTAGAAAATTTCGATGGGATTTGGAAAACTCATTCAGAAAAATTTTGGGGAAAAAATGTGCTACTCCGCACCCAGTTCGCGTCGTGGACTGGGCATTTTTCTTTTATTTTCATGAGGGGTATTTTGGACCTTTTCTAACCCCTTCCAAGTGCAATAAATGAGTATTAATTTTATTTTTCTCATATTAGGGCTTCCAAAAACCCATTTTTCTTAACTTCTAGAGGGAGAATCCCGAGAGAAAAAGATAGGAAAGCTTGAGATAATGAAGATTGGGGTCAATTCTTTGTAGAGATTAATGTTGTTCTTCATCCCATGTATGTAAGATTAACTTAAAACATGAAATTGTTCTTCTATGTTCCCCTCAATTGAGGTAAATTGTTGTATGAATGTATTAAGTTTTCAAGTATGAATTTCTTGAGTATTTTCTTATAAAGTATACCTATCTTGCATAGTTTCTTAAGTTGATATTCATCATAACTTGATTTACTGCATAATTATTTCTTTTTGTTATGAATTGTTTCAAAAACCTTTACATGTAATTTGTCAAAGATTGCAATAATAAACTTAGGAGATGGGTCTAGAGCCTTAACGATATTAATATGCTTGTTGCCTGTAGTTGTGGTATTGAATTGAGAATGTTGAAGATAATGTTAAGTAAAATTAATGTTCATGGTGTCTTAAAGAGTATAAACTAATTCTAAAGAGTTGTTCCTTATCTGAGAGTTGATGGTTGATGAAATGAGTTGATGTACTATATCCAAATGAGACTAAATCAAGAGTAAACTTGATGTTTGATATCTTATGAGCATGTTGAGTCCTGAGAGGAGTATTGAGCACTGAAATGAGTAAGAGTAAGTTCTACTCGCACTTGTTAAATACGTGACCAATATAAGGGAGGATTGAACCGTAAAATCAGATGTTTCCTTATTCCCAAAAGAGGACTTAATGTTCTTTATTTGTGGATCCACTGATCCCATGTTCTTTACCTCGACAAGGTACTGGATGGATGCAACAACGACATTGATTTGTTATATCATCATTGGCACATAGGTGATGGTTTTCGGTTAGAGAAACTCCTAGATAGGTTCCACACTGATAGTACTTCGAGGTTGAGTTGATGGTATGAGTTTTGACTGATGTTGATGAGTTATTATCTACTCCTTATCCTTACCTTAAATGGGTATTTGTTGTTCTGAGTAAGTATCTTATGAGTTGAGATTATTCCATGTTATTTCTACTTATATTGTTTTATTCATCCATTTTACATACCGTATATTCTACGTACTAACGTCACTCGACGCTGCATCATTTCATAATGCTGATACAGGAGATAGTGGACTTCAGCAGGTGAACCATTGTCATTCAGAGTTCCCTAGTTCCAGAGATTGGTGAGTCTTCTCCTACATTTGGAGGATATCATTTATTTTCTTTCACATATTTTTGAATTAATTCTTTTGAGTTTGTAGTAGCCATGGCCTGTCATGGTACCTTCTTAAACTGTAGAAGTGGAGGCGTTATAGACTAGAGATGATTATTTGATGTTGGGGTCTTTCCCGCCTTAAATTGCTATTATGTCATAGATGTTGAGACTGATGTTGTTGGCCTATGACCCTCCTTCATTGATGTAGAAGTAGCTGAGTTGCGCATTGTCTTATTTCTTTTATTTTGATGTTTTCCACTGTATTTAATGATTGAATGACTGTCTCAGACTGAGTGATATGCTTAGGGACTAGCAATAGTTTCTGAGTGCCAACTATGTCTAGGATATCCTCCGGGGGCCTGACAGAGTCGGGGTCAAACCATAGAGAAATGCTCCAGTCAGAATTCAATTCAAGAAGTCACAATGATGCTTTAATCTCTTGTAACATGAGCAAGAATTATATAAACGCTAATCATAATTTGAAAGTAAATTAAGGGGGACTTCATCACTACAACGACATAAGGAAACAAGAGAGTTTAATTGACTTCTAGGGGAGACACATAGATGTTCAAGGAGTAATTAGCGTGCGTGTGTGAAATTACTCAAATATAATGAATCTAAATAGGTGGGGTAGGTGAATCTAATGTTTAATCAAGGTTTTCTCAAACTCAAAATTAACTTTCCATAATACTTTCTCAAAACACCTCAGCCTTAGCAAAAACTCCCAAATCTCTAAGGAATTTTCATTGATTCAATACATCAATGACTATTAATCATTGAACCTCACCTCATGCAACTCTCTTAAGCATATATAAGGATTCTAAGCTAGGACTGAGTTTGCAACCTCAATTCATATATAAAAATATGGCTAAACAATAAAACCCATAAGAATTCATCAATATATTAAGTAAAATTACACACCCAATAACCAATTATTGTATTTTTATAAGTATTAAGGTTTCTATCTAAGCATGAAATAGAGCATGGGTACATGACCAAAAAGGTTTCCTTTTATTGAAATTGACTTTTTGCTCAAGAAATCAGAAGAAATCAATAAAAATTCTTGTAAAACCCTTACTCTCTCTTTAAGAAAAGGAAAGTTTCTCTCTCAAGCAAATGTATTCTTCTCTCTAGAATAATGTACTCTTCTTGGTACTCTCTCTAAGTTATGATGTGTTCTCTTGTCTCTATCCCTTCTCTTCTTTTGTCAGTCATTGAGCCTTTTAACTCTGTACAAAAAGTATGAAGTATCTTCCTCAAAAATTCAATCTGCGACATTAATCGACTTTGCCGACCAAATCAGCTACTCACATGTCTTGCCTTCAACTCACAGTTTGCTCCTCTGACCAGTTTTGAAGTGGAACTTTGGCAAGCTCGTTAGAGCTTGCTAACCTGATTGATGATACACCATTTAGATCTTAGTTCGCCCCTTAACTAGTGACTTTAGGCCAAATTAGTGACTTAGTATGCGAGCTATATCTTGTTTATCGACTGAGTTGGCGACTCGCTAACATAATTCTGTAGCTCGCTCCTTTTCCAGTTGTCTTGCCACTTGCTAGGTGCTCCTTTGGTGAGGTTTGGGTACTTTGGCGACTTGCCAAGTACCCTTCTGCGATATTCAATGTTTAATACTTTCTTGTTAATGCCTTTTAGACCTCTTCTTGCATGTTTGTGTTTCAAGTGTTCTCCAATTTTTACTTGCTGCAAAAACAACAATTTTTGTAGTTTATAGCACAAAATGGGGCACCAAGGAAGCTTTTTATGCACAAATCAAGACCTAAATGAGTGACTCTTCACTAGTCCCCAAGCGAATATAATGACTCTAACAATCATTTTAGACATTTTAAAAAAATTATCATTTTACCCCTTCCATTCACTTTCTCTGGTATTACTTGACCAGCTTGCATGGTTGGTTTTGGGTAAAAGTCAAAAATTGAGAACTTCACGAGTTTTTGAGTTTTAAGGTTTAAGTTATTCAAAAAGTGAGTTTTGATGCCATTTATAGTTTTGAGTCTCAGAATGGAATTCTATCAATTCCATCAACTTCAAAAAATAGAAATTGGTGTAGGGGATGTGTTGAAATCAAATTTGGAGTCTGTACGTGAAATTGAGGTCTTAAGTTGGAAAACTTGGTTTAAAATAAGTTAGGTTTGACTTTGTTCAACATTTTGAGTTCGAGTGCTCATATTGGATTTCTATTAATTTTATTAGATTTGGCAGGTGGTTTTAGACCTAAGAGAGACATCGTCATATTTTTTGAGATTTTTGAGAGCATTTTGATCTTTTTATGTTCTATACTAGTTTAGTTGTGTGTTATCGGATACTAGGTAAAAAAAACTTATGATTCAATTTTTAATGGTTCTATTGAATTTGAAATGTTAAATTTAGTATGTTAGTGTCATGACCCGGACCTAGGGCCTAGTCGTAATATAGCGAATGAGGAACCCAGAGGTACCTAAAACATGTCTCTTAGCATTCATAAAGCATATCATAAGTAATGACATAAAGATGATATGGAAAACTAAGGAAAATGGGGCTAAGGGTCACAACTTAAAACTATAATGAGAGTAACAACTAGATACCACCAGAATATGTGTTCAACAATACTCTAACATAACCTTGGCGGAGGGTCAAGACATGTTCAAACTCATTCTCAAGTACAATCATAGAAAAAGAAATATACGACTGAAAACTAAAATCTCTTAATACATCAATCTAGAAAGAAAACTAGGGTGTCGTCCCCTAGCTAGAGGACTCATCAACTCTCGTCTTCAATGATCCAAAGCTAGCGACGTGAAGGATATCGAGAAGCATCGGTCCCTACATGGTTAAATGATGTAGGCATAGAGTATGCATCAGTACTTTGAATGTACTGGTATATAGGTATGCAATGTATAACATGAAAACAAAGATGAAATGATTCATGCTAAGTCTCACCTTAAAATCATATATTTACATGGGCATTAGTAAGTCATAATCAAGCCAAATATCATTTAAATATAAAAATACAACTTTAAAGAGAACTTAGTAGGATGTATAGATGAACATAGTCGTGAATAAGAAAATCATATAAACTTGGGACATGCAAGAATTGTAGAGATTTAACTCATATACCATAGAAGAATCATCTTCGAAGCATGGGGAGAACATACATATACATGTGATCATTTGACATATTACCTTAGCCATAGAATCATGAGATGATGCATATGAGAATTAAAGAATCTGCCCTTATTTAAATGCATGATGAGGCACACAAACTTAGATTAGTGAGGAAACATATGTTGATATGCACTTAAATTAGTGGCACTTGGATCAAACAAATCATACACATCAAAAGAAAGGACTAGAAATATGCCAGTGACAACATCTACTGAGTTCTCCTGATTCTGACGACTGATCATAGAATACAAATGGTTTGTACCTCTACCTGTACCTAAAGTACTTAGCACCTCTCTGAGTAGTTCGGGCTGGTGGTACTACTAAAGAGGATTAGGCCTTGCTACCCCTCACTCTATCTCCACATCAGATACTCCCTCTGTATTCATCTCCTCCCCTCCCTCCCTCCATTAAATAATAATTTAGATATTATTTTAATTTTTTTAAAAAGTAATTCTACGCTACCCATCTAATTCTCTACTTTTATTTTTTTTTTCTCATCACAATTTTTTAAAATAATTTCTTTCTTTCTGTATATTTAATATGCAGATAGAAAAAATATTTTTCTAAAAATATGTATGTATATATATAAAAAATAAAAATTATTATAAGACAAACAAAAATAAATAAGGAGCAGAGGGTTATATGAGGGTGGAATAACATTTTATTTAGTTTAAAAAATATAAATAATATCATTTTTTTTAGGAAGGAGTGGAAGAGGGTGTGCAGTTTGAATTTTTTAAAAAATATTTTATCAAAGAGATTTAAAAAAATTATGGGGAGGAGATTTTTGGGGGTTGGGGTGGAAGGG
>JAABOM020000084.1:1432940-1450462 GCA_011800125.2 Solanum clarkiae
AAAAATAACTAAAAGATCGTAGATTTGTAACCTTAACTTTCTTGTGGTTTGGAATCTGAAACTTTAGAGTATGTATTTTTAAAAGTTTAATATATATATATAAGGTATGTAAAAATAGTCATATTCTTTGGCTTGGTTTGCACCTCATTTCATACATTGCAGCATAACGATATAAACTATATTTTAATATAAAATGTTTTCGAATACAAATATTTTGTTGTAATTGTCACTCTATTTTATGAATAATTTGGAAAGAAAAAAATGATTATGTGTTTAGTTCTTTCGTAAAGAGTGATGCTGAAATTTTGTCAAAAGCTTTATATGACTTTAAAAATAGTGCAATATTGTGACAAGTCCAACTATAACTTTTCTATAGAAAAAAAAAATGTGTCGATCCATGTTATTGCACGCTTGTTTTCAAACACGAGTTTTAATAATGGTAGCTTTAAGGCTAATTAAATTGTCATGTCTAATTCATTTTATTTGAAAATTATGATAGCTAAATAGTTAATAAGGATTAGAGCTGTAAAAATGGGTTTGGCCGGTGAAGTCGGTCTAACCCAACCTTTGAATCAAATGAGGTTAGATTAAATATTTTCAATCTATTTATGAGCGAGACTTTTTAGCCCGTCCTAATTTAGCCCGTCGGCCTCATAGGCTCAATCCGCGAGCCTCAGAGGCCGGCCCGTAGCCCAACAATTTTAAAAATATTTAGTTATTTTTAGTATTTTATTTATTAAGATTATGAACATCTTTTACAATTTATTATCACATTAGATTTCTAATATTAGCCCATTATTAGCATTTTATTAAGTTTTTGGACTGACTTGTGTAGTTGTGTTGTTGAAAACTTTTAAACCAACTAGTTATAATCTTTTACTATTGTGTTTTATGTCTAATTTATTGTTTCTCCTTTTGTTATTTATTTATCTTGTTCATGATAAAAAATTATCGACGTTTCATAGTCTTTCTAAGAGGTTAATATTGTCCATATTATAGTTGAACGACCGGTCCGTCCCAATCCGTGACCTGCGTAGGTCTGGATTGAGCTGCTATTTTCTAGGTCTTTTAGTTAAAAAGGTCAACCCATCCTAACCCATTTAACTTTCTAGCTCGTTAAGATTGGATCGGGTTGAGTTGGGCTGACCTATTTTGGCAGCCCTAATAAGGATGGAGGAGCATACCAAATTTGTCAAACTTATCAACAATCACTAAAACGCTAAAGACAAGATAATAGAATAATAAGATTTTTTTTATTTTTTTATTTCTCGCTTAAAATCTGATCGTTCAATTTAATCTGAATTCTCATCAAAAGGTCATCCCACGTTGGGTTAAAATACTTTTTAATAAAAGTTTCTTCATATTTAAGACTCAAATATGATATCTGTGATTAAAAATGAAGTAAAACTTACCATTCCATCACAAATTTATCCATAACAAATTATCCAATGAACATATGCAACTAAAATCCACCAAAATAAATTATTTTTTCCGTCTTAATTTATGTGACACTCTTTATTTTAGATAATACCGTTATCGTATATTTAGTTATAACAATTTCACATTATCACTATATTTTATTTTTAATAAAATGATTTATAAAATATATAAATGGGTATCATTTGTTATAAACTATAATTTTTTAAAATTCTTTTTGTTCTAAAGCTATATGCCTAAAAAATATCATCTTAAACAAAGAAAAAAAACTCTCTCTTTTCTATTTCACGTGACACTTTTTTTTTTCGTCTGTCCCAAAAAGAATATTATTTTACTTTAATTGTAAACAATTTAATCGTAAAAATTTTCTTTTACTTTTAATGAAATATTTTTTAGTCACACAAATATATAAAAATAATTTTATAAAATAAATTTTAATTTTTTAAAAAAATATTATAATAAATTAAAGAATATCATATAAAATAAAATAGAGAAAGTATTAATTATGAAATATAGAGACAAACGTAATGTAGTTATAAGAGTTCACCTTTCACCCACCCACTAGGGTGGATAGTAGGTAGTGGAGGAGGAGTGTGTCCCAAGACATAATGATTTCATTTGGTCTTGGGAAGGTAGAAAGTTTGGGCGTGGAAATATAGCTATCCATGACAAAGAGAGTATTAATAATATACAACAACGTGGGGGCTTCATCAAAGCTAAATAACCATAATACATAGATCGAGCTCGTCGTGTGAGGTTTGTTAATGCGTTTTATTCGTTTAATATTATTTGTGAATTATTATTATAAAACGAGATTTATTTTGTATTTATTCAAAGAATAGCAATTTAAATTCCTTAAGTAACAACAAAAACAAATTATAAGTATTTTTGATATATTTAAAAGTCAGGCGTCCTTATAAATCAAATGCTTATAAGCTGCATAAAGTTAAATGCTATAACTTGTCAACATTTTGTAACTAATACTATCAATTGCTTACTAATAATTTCAATACTTCTATTAAAAACATGCAATGCTTATTTATGAAATCAATTTCCATCTTAAATATAATTTTCGACACTTCAAATTTATCAATTATTTAGGATCAGCTAATCTAAACGAGCTCTTAATCATATATTCTTTCTGTTTACTTTTATTTGTCATTATTTTACTTATTGAGGTCAAATTATATTAATTTTAATCAACATTTTAAAATGTATTTTTCATCTTATTAATATGAGAAGATTTGCAAGTTACAATATTTTTCGAATAGTTCTTAACTATCTCAATTTTAGATTTCACATATTAAATTTAACTTTAAAGATTAGTCAAACTAACTTTCAAAAATAAAATAATGACCAGTAAAAATGATCAAAAGAAGAAGTACTAGCGAGAGAAAAGGATAGTAATTGAAAGGGAACAAAGAATGTTGTAAATATAAATTAAATTAAAGGATAGAAACTACCCATATACTTGCATCCCCACTACATATGTTAGTGGAGATGGAGGTGTGGAATAGGGCCCAACAGAGAAAGAAAGGAAAAAAAAAAAGCATAAGTACACCTTGATGCTAGGATAAATAGGATCAAATACTCTATTCAATCCTCACATTTCACAAAGGTTGATGTCGTAAATTAAAGAAAACAACCAACTAGAAAAAAGAAAGGAAAGAGTTAAGAAGAGAACAGGTGGAAGGGCACACACACAAGGCCATCAAAATAAAGGCATGTCTTTTCATCATCTTTTCTTGATATCTCAATCTCCTTTTATCACAAATGAAGTAGAATTCAAGTTTTTGATCCACTTTTTCTTTGTTATTCTTACTTTTTTTTCCTTTTTTTGTGTGTGTGTAAAAAAAAAGAGAGATGATTATCAAACAAGTCTAAAGTTCTTCAACCTTAAACTTGTTTATTTAGTAAGTCTAAAGATTTTCGATGATAAATTTTGGATTAGATTTTGAAAAATTTATTTTTAAATATTTGTTTTGTCACAAATTTTGAAAATTTAGTTTCAAAAAGTTTCATGTTTCAAAAACTAGTTCTTCAAATCAATTTTCTGAGATAAATTTCACATCGATTCGTAAAATTAAAAATTTTCTCCTAGTAAAATACATGTTCAAACAACAATTTTAAATCTCAAAAATGACAATTCAAGAGCTAAAATATTCAAATTTCACCTTCAAAATATGTGATCAAACCGAAGCCAAGTGTATTGCAATCTTTCGTAGCAGGTTATTCAGTCCATTTCTCTTGTTACTGATCTTACTTTCTTTTTTTCAACGGTTTCATATAAGTAATTATTTAGGTCATAATTTTTGTGTAACTTTTCCTCATTTAGGTCACCGTGTAGGATTGTTTCACACATATATTGTCCGTATAAAATTGTCTCCATCAAATAACTTATATACAAATCACGACGAGCTTGGTTGAACCGTGAAATTATTCATTAATATATTTGTTATAATAGACGATTGTCTACATTATACTTTCTTGATCATGTATGACTTATCAATAGATTCTGTGTGAATACAAAATGTTTTAATTTGTGCATCGGACTGTTTTTTGTCAATTTAGAAAAGTTAAGCTCATAAATGCGTATAATATTCATCAATATATGTGTTACAATAGACGATTGGCTACATTACACTTTCTTGATTAGGTACGACATATCCATAGACTCTATGTGTACACAGAATACTTTAATTTGTATTATCAGGTTGTCTTTTGTCAATCTAGAAAAATTGCGCTCATAAATATAATAATATTCATCAGGATATCAAAGCTATGTATGGAAGTTCAAATAGAGCATCAATTCTGCCATGGAACACATTTGGAGATCATCCATTTATTTTTCATGGACAATCACATTATGGGGATTTATTCAACAAAATTAGACCTCAATTTCCATGTCAAGAGGTGCACAAAATGATGAGTGATCAAGAAATAATGGATGCAAAAGCACTTGCTGCCTCAAAAAGCCATAGTGAAGCTGAAAGGAGACGTAGAGAAAGAATCAATAATCATCTTACTAAATTACGTAGCCTTCTTCCCAACACTACTAAAGTAAGCCAATTTATTTCTTAATTACTCATCTTAGTCATTTTCCTTTCCTTCTTTCTTTTCCCTTTTTATCATATCTAGTATTTTCTACCTATGGGCTTGATTTTGAAATGAAGGTTTTCCAAAAACAGCTTCTATATCTCTACGAGATAGTAGTAAGGACTAAGTACATTTTGTCATCCTCATACCCCACTTATCGTCGTCATCTATCTGTATTTCTACATTTGTTTCGACTAAGAGTTCTAGACCCTTTAAAGTTCTTTTTTGTTTCTAGTTTCAATATTTAGTGCACATTTTACTATGTTTCATTGTGAAATTTGAATAAATGACGTAATTTTATTTTGAAGTGAAAAAAAAAATTAATCTGAAAATTCAAGTTAGGTTTGATCATAAATATAATTGGAGTTGTTTTTGACTTCTATGACTAATTTGAAGTGAAAAACACCCATTTATTGTTATCGTTGTTTATCAAATTCTTGAAAATTCAAAAATTTAAAGTTGAACTTTGAAATTTTATAACTAAATATGTTTTTCAAAATTCAACTCCAAAAAAATTAAAAATTTCCATGGCCAAATGCCTTTGCAATTCAGATCCTAAAAGTTTTTTTTTTTTTTTTTTTTTTTAAATCTTTGGATAGCTAAGATCGATGGGAAGATGATATGAATACTCGAAATTTTATAATAATACAAATGAGTGCTTTTGTATATCTAGGTATAAAGGTTGTTACCCTTTCGATCACTCCCTAACCTCCATCAATTTTATATTTGTTTGAAGGTCCAAACAATTTTTTTTTCACTATAATTGTAAAAATATTTTGAATCATTAGTTATATAGATTCATAATACCTTTTCTGCAATTTTTAAATATAGAGATTTTATTAAAATTTTTAGAGAAAATAACCAAAATTGTAATCAAAATTAAGTACATTGACCCTAATTCCTAACACTCCAAATTCCTTCACATTGGAGTATTATTTTAAGTTGCACAAATATATTCTAAACCTAATGAATAATTTGAGTTTTATAATTTAAATTAATGATATCGCATAAATTGAAACAGAAGAAACAACATTCGGAATGATGTGTACTAACTACAATTTTAGGTGGTATTTGGCATTTTTGTCAAGGATATTCATACTTTTAGAACATAGGTGGGTGATTTTTGTATCAAGGATATTTATATTAAAATATCTATATTTAACATATATATTCAAAAAAGAAAAATTTCAACAAAAATTATTCATCTGACTATCCTTGGGTGAATGCAGCTCCACCCATATGGTAATTTCGAGGAAATTAGGAAAAGTAGCGTTAATGTCGCTCAACTGATATGATAAAGAGAAACCATGGTGCAGTTAAAAAGCTTCCATGGAAATCTCTATGCTGTCTTTTTTTTTTTAGGTAAATATTAGTCAAAATAAAGGTATATAAAATCAACAAAAAGAAAAGAAATATAGCTTAAAGGCAGACAAACAAGCATTCTTGTCAGTCATGCTCAACCTTAAAAAACAATAAATCCTTCCCATGCCTAGCCTCAAAATCCACTTTCTGTGGTGCATGTAGATTGAATATCTAAATGGAGTTTAGATTTAATTTTAATCCCAAAAAGTTAGTTTACGAGGAGAATATTCAAGTTTATGTAAAGAGATTATCCACGATCCTTTTTGTTGAACACTTTAATGGCTGATTTGATGTTCAGGACTGAACATCTAAAGCATGGATAATTTAATATTGGTCAATATCGATAAAAATAATTGACATGAATCATGCTTTTGATCTCATTTTGTCGGTCTAATTCAATTGCAAAAGCTAATTCATGAAGAAAAAATTGTCCAGTATCATATAAAAAAACCACTCATTCTTCAGATTTGAGGGAATTGTCCAATATCACATAAACATCAGAACACTCATTCTTTAGCTTTGAGGGACTTTTAAGGGCAACTTTTTCTTGGTATTGCTAATACTATAATTTGAGATGTATCAGTTTTACGTTGGATAATTTGAATTGGGTGTATAATTAATGCATAAATTTTAAAAATATATATTAAATAAGAGATTATTAATACCAAAAAGCAAATATATCAATTATTTTTTTTAATACATTCTACCAAATGATTACTTAATGAAATTTAAGATATGACTTTGTGATATAGTTGATTAGTAGGAGTAATCATGTCTTTATCTCTGATGTTATCATCATTCGTCTTATATTTGTTACTTCTGTCGTATTTATATACTATAATTTATTTTTCATTATTAGTCATTTTCCTTTTTTTCTTTTCTTCTCCCTTTTTTTCATATCTAGTATCTTTTGCTTATGGGGCTTAATATTTTAAACCACGCTATCCCGAAAACAGTCCCTCTATCTCTATGAAGTAGTGGTAATGTCTGCGTACATTTTACCCTTCTCAGATCCCACTTGTGAGATTCCATTGGGTATGTTGTTGTTGGTGCATATACTATTAAACTTTTTTTTTTTTTAATTTTGTAAAATCATGCATGTTGAATGTAATCTTGCTAATTTACTTAAATTTATCTTCTTTTTTTCTTGTGAATATGTAGACAGATAAAGCATCACTACTAGCTGAGGTGATACAACATGTGAAGGAGCTCAAAAGACAAACATCACAAATAGCCCAAACAAATGAACTAATCCCCACTGAGATTAACGAGTTAACAGTTGATTATTGTAATGATAATGAAGATCAAGGAAATTTCATGATCAAAGCTTCATTATGCTGTGAAGATAGGTCTGATCTTTTGCCTGACCTAATCAACACATTGAAATTTCTAAGGTTAAAAACACTGAAGGCTGAAATAAGTACACTTGGTGGACGTGTGAGAAATGTCTTGTACATAACTAAGGATCAACGCAAAGATGACACGTGGATCAATGATGATGATAATGATGATGATCAAATGCAGTATTGTCTAACATCAATTCAAGTAGCACTTAAAGAAGTCATGGACAAATCTAGTGGGAATGATTCTGGTAATTCAGGGAGTATTAAGAGACAAAGAACTAGTAACAATAACATACGCTATTAAAATAATAGGAATTATTGTTATGTAGCTAAGCAGTAAAATTCATCATTAATTCTATATAGTGGTGAATTGTTGAAAAATGATGTTAGCTTGTTGGTAATAATTTGATGATAGCTAAGTTTAGTAATCTTTCATTTGGTGTGTCGTCTAATTTCCTTTTTTTCTTTTTTTATTTTTCTACCCTAAAGTGTGTAGTAGAGTATTGTTTATCGACCTTTTAAGATTGTTTTTAAACTCTAGAAACATCATATTGTATAAACATGATGAATATCTCCCTATTTGTCATATTCAAAGACTTTGAGAAATGAAGACTCATGTTCGTACAAAACTTTAAAATTTGAACAACACTTTAATTCCAAGACAACAGAATTTACTACATATATATTTAAGAAGTTTAATCCTCTCAGAATATTTAAAATACTAAATTATTTTGAGAAAAGATATAAAGTGACACTTGAAGTTGTTCTGATTTTAAAAGATACTTTAATTATGCGGGCATCC
Organism: Solanum clarkiae; assembly: GCA_011800125.2. Classification (NCBI taxonomy): domain Eukaryota; kingdom Viridiplantae; phylum Streptophyta; class Magnoliopsida; order Solanales; family Solanaceae; genus Solanum; species Solanum clarkiae. The sequence goes on from JAABOM020000084.1 coordinate 1,440,981, forward strand.
TGTTACTCTCTTAAACAATTATAAATTTATATTATTACATCATTTTTCGAACAATCCCAAGTTTTAAAAAAGCAAATCTTATCATACACCAAAATTATTTAACATGTGTTAATTTAATACAAAAAAAGACCTTCATATGGTGTTCATTGATCTCGAGAAGGCCTATGACAAAGTTCCGAGAGATGTCCTATGGAGGTGCCTATAGGTGAAAAGTGTCCCAATGACATATATTAGAGTGATAAAGGACATGTACAATGGAGCCAGAGCTCGGGTAAGAACAATGGGAGGAGACTTAGAGTATTTTCCTATTGAGATGGGACTTCATCAAGGATCATTATTGAGCCCTTTTCTGTTTACCTTGGTGATGGATGAGCTGACACGGTCTATTCAGGAGGAGGTTCCATGGTTTATACTATTTGCAGATGACATAGTTCTGATTGACGAAATTCGCGCTAAAGTTAATGTTAGATTGGAGGTTCAGAGACACGCTTTAGAATCCAAATGGTTCAAACTGAGCAGGACTAAAACAGAATACTTGGAGTGCAAATTCAGTATGGAGAGGGATGAGCCGACAGTAATTTGAGGCTTGAAACTCAACCTATTCCTAAGAAAGAAAATTTTAAATATCTTGGGTCCATCATTCAGAGTAGTGGCGGTATCGATGATGATGTCACACATCGTATTGGGCAATATGGATGAAATAGAGGCTTGCCTCTGGAGTACTATGTGATAGGAAAATACTATCTAAACTTAAAGTTAAGTTTTATAAAATGGTGGTTAAACCATCTTTGTTGTATGGAGTGAAGTGTTGGCCAATCAAAAACTCACATGTGCAGAAGATGCAGGTCGTAGAGATGAGGATGTTAAGATAGATGTGTGGACATATTAGGAGTGATAAGATTAATAATAAGACCATCCGGGAGAAGCTAAGGGTGGCCCCTATGGCTGATAAGATGAGGGAAACGAGACTGTGATGGTTTATACATGTGCAGAGAAGAAGTACCAATGCCTCTGTTAGGAGATGCGAGAGGTTGGATTTGGAGTTACACGAAGGAGTAGAGGTAGACTGAAGAAGTATTGGAAGAGGTGATCAGACAAAATATGACGATACTTGATCTCACCGAGGATATGATCTTAGATAAAAATGAGTGGAGTTCGCCTATTAGAGTAGCAGACTAATAGGCTAGTAGGGATAGGTTAGTAGGATTAGTTGGGTCGTTATATCCTATGGTATTAGTCCTCGTCTTATATGTGTAAAATTAATTGTATTTATTTTCTATCATTTCTTTCGTTATTAGTCGTTCTTCCTTGTTTCTCTCTTCCTTCTCCTTTTTACGTGTCTAGTTTATTCGTCTCCTTATGGATTTTTTATATGAGGGTTTCCTGAAAACAACCTCTCTACCTCTATGAGGTAATGGTAAGGTCTGTATATATTTTACCCTCCCTAGATCCCACTTGTGAGATTCCACTGAATATATTATTGTTATTGTTGTAATTTAATACAAATTATATTTTTTTTCATTTTAAATTTTTCTGTGTTATTTTAATTCAAATAATTATTCTTTTAATTCTAAATTTTTGTTTATTCTTTTCTTTTCTTTATTTTATTCCTCTCTTATTTTTTTTTTGACTTGGATTGTTTTTAATTTTAATTTTGAATTCCACTTCACCTGACACCACCACTCACCCAACCCTTTAATTCCTTTCGTTCTTCTTCTTCTTCACCTACCACCCTTACCCCGTCTCCATCTCCAAGTTGAGCCCCTCCCCATTTTCTTTCTTTTTTTTTCTTCTTCTTCCTCAATCAACTTCCTTTTTTCTCAAAAAAAAAAAATCATACTAATTTCAGACTTTATTGAGTTATTAATGAAAAAAATTAATTATTTTTTAAAACAAATTCAAAATTTTGAAGGTATCGTCAATTGATTGTCTCCTTTTCATATAACTTAAAATTAAAAAGAATCAATGAATTCTCAGACATTTAAAGAAACTTGATTGAAACTCGGAGAAAAAAGCTAAATGATACATCCTAATCATTCACACATAGAAGTAGTTCATTTCATATCTACTGTAAAATGAGAGGTACGGTTCCATCATTATTACACCAATACCTTGCGTAAAGTGGGAGGTAGGTTCCCATTATCATTACACCATTATCTTGTGTAAGATGGAAAGTGTATTCTCATCTTCATTATACTATTCATAACATAGTAGGGTCCTAGGTCACCTCTTAGAATCTTAAGTCTCTTCTAGGGATCTTAGGTCATATTCACAGATCCTAAATCCCCTATTCAAAAACTTGCTTGACTATTTCTGCATGCATAATCATAATTATGTGTTGAAAGATAGGTTAATAGCATGGGTTCATAATCAATAAGCTTAAAATCATGGAATCAAGATATATTTATGCATAATCATACAACCGAAAATCATTGGAATCAAAATTGAAGGAGCCCAATTATAATTTTTATAAACCTCAATAGTACACTTAAGGTAATCCATGTAATTTGAAGTAATTCATGCATATTTAAGTATATAAACATAATCAGTATAATAATATAAACATTTAAAATTGGGAAAATGATGTTTTTGGTCCTTGAGTTATTACGTAATTCTAGGTTTAGTCCTTGTGATATCCAACTAAGTGCGTTTGACCTTCAATTAAGCATTATGTGCCATTTCAGTCCTTTGACTAATAGGTATGATCAAACTAAACGGACTAACAACTATTAGTAAAGACATTTTGAGAATAACATAAAAATTTTGATTTCCTTTATTAAATAAAAATTAAAATCATCCCAACACTTAAAAGAAATTCTCTTCTTCTTGAAAAAGCTCTTCTTCTTCAATGAGTTGCGTTTCTTATTTGAGCTAGATTTTATCTAATTACGAGATAAAAATTTATGATCTGAGTGTAATTTGTTTTGATTTTATTAATTTTTAGGTTGTCTTCTCAAGTTTCTCTCCATTTAGCTAGGGTTCTTATGGGATATTCATAAAAAAAAAATTAAGCTTCTTTTTTTTTATTTTTCATCATAGAAGACTTTGTATTGACACATTAATTCTCTGATACATAGCAACAACATATAACAGTAGATTTTTCTCCCTTGAAGAATGGAATCTATAACCAAGCATGCGATTATGATTAAAATCATGAATTGTACCGGATCCAGAGGTCAGGTGACTTAGGTGAGAGTCAAGTTTCTTGAGACCAAAACAGATTTATCACGAGAAATGTCAAGAGACCAGTCAGAGAGGGTGATGTCCTCACACTGTTGGAGTCTGAGAGAGAGGCCAGGAGATTGCGCTGATTTCATAATTATGAATGTCATATTAAAATTCCCTTGAATACTTAATGTTGGCTGGAATTTATTCCATATGTAATAGTCTTCGATTTTGTTTGCTTAGTTTCTTTTAAGTTCGGCCATGTCGTTATTAGTGTTTTGGTGACCTTCAAGTTTTCTAGAATAGTTTTATGATAATATTTTGTTAGTTTTGCATCAACGGCAACAAGTAATGATTCTTCTTTGTTTTGTTGTGTGTTGTTGGATATACATCCATCAATCATAGAAGAGACATTAAGCATTATTGTTTTTCCATCATAGAAGACTGTGAAGTCTTTGCATTTTATTTTTTATTTAATAAAGAAAATGAAATTTATATTTTATTTCTAAAATGCCCTTACGAATAGTTGTTACTTCGTTTAGTTTGATGATCCTCATTAGTCAAAGGACTGAAATAGCACACAGTGCTTAATTGAAGGTCAAAAGCACTTAGTAGAATATTGCAAGAACTAAAACAAGAATTACGTAATAACTTAAGGACCAAAAGTTTCATTTTCCCTTTAAAATCAAAGTTATGAAAATCCTCTTTGTACATGCTTCATATTAATAAAAATTAGAAAACAAATAGGTTAGGCTCCATGGATAAAAGATACCCATGGATAGAAATCCACACACCTTGATGAGGAATTTAGAGGAATTAGGATGAACATATAGCTTGAACTTGCCAAGTTGTTCAAGGAATTATTCAATTGGAGTATAGTAGAGACTTTGAGAGTGGAATTTAAAAAGTGAACTTGTAATTTTAGGTTTAGAGAGTGAGTGGAAGACTTAGAATAGTTACGATAGTAAATGAAGGGTATTTTCATCCAAATACTACCTAAAATATCTTTTTAAGAGTGATGAACATAACTCACATACCCCCCACCACTTAAGCCCAAAAATCACCCCTGGACGGACTCCCTCAAGGAAGCCCACTACGACTCGTGGTAAGCATCAAAGATTGTGATGTGGTCATGAATATGGCAAGCGTGGATTAGCCTAGGAAGGGTGCCCTCCACAAGGCCCCTGCATGATACATGAAAGGGACCAGGGCTCATGAAGGGTGTCATGGTGGGTCACACACCTAAGGCAACCCCCAAAACTCACCAAGGCATCACTACATCTACCCACACGGCTCATGTATGCACCACAGCCCACGGTGGGTTTAGTGATGAGCACTTGGTCAAACTTTTTAAAATTTTTCACTTTTTTGGTCTTGGTTCCAACTTCCAACGCACGCGGCTTTACACTTTCACACAAACAAGGATTGCCATATGCTAAAACTATGCACAAACTTGTACATGATTATTATTAAAAATTAATTGTCTCGAGATAAAGTAGATTTTTAAAAAAAAAAATTCTTATAAATATTGTTGATACCCAATTTTAACCCTCTATATTATAAATTAATTATTGAGCTTCTTCAATTTTTAACAATGTGAAATAATTATCTAAAAAAATATATATAATTTAAGCTATTTTAGAGTTATATTTATTCAAAAATATAACAACAACAATAACATACCCAGTGAAATCCCACAAGTGGGGTCTGGGGAGGGTAGAATGTACGCAGACCCTACCACTATCGCATAGAAGTAGAGAGACTGTTTCCTGGGAACCCTCATCTCAAAACTCATAAGCAGAAAGAACTAGATATGACAAAAAGGAAAGGGAATAGAAAGAGCGACTAATAATGAAAAGCACAGGACAATATGTAAATATGATAAAACTAACACATAATACGACAGATAATGAGAACACATGATTAAAAAAAAGAAAAAGAAAAGAAAAACACCCTCCACCTAACCCTACTATACCCCAAGGCTATGCATCTACCTAACCCTACCAATTAGCCTGCTACTCTAATTCGCGACCTCCACTTCTTCCTATCTAAGGTCATGTCCTCACTGAGATCAAGTTCTGCCATATCATGTCTAATCACCTCCCCTAGTACTTCTTCAGTCTACATCTACCCCTCTGTGTATCTTCCAAAACCAACCTCTAGCACCTCCTAATAGGAGAATCGGTACTCCTTCTCTGCACATGTCCAAACCATCGCAGTCTCGCTTCCCTCATCTTCTCGGCCACCGGGGCCACCTCTAGCTTCTACCGAATGGTCTCATTCCTAACCTTGTCACTCCTGGTGTGACCACACATCCATCTCAGCATCTTCATCTCTGCGACATGCATCTTCTGAACATGTGCATTTTTAATTGGCCAACACTCCACCTCGTACAACAACGATGGTCAAAAATCATTCCTAAATTTTTTTTATTTTCTTGATTAATTATCTTGGTTTAATTATAAATTATTTTAAAATTAATTATTTCACTTTGATATTTCGAGAAGCTCGTTAATTGATCTAATTTAATTCATCGTGTATTTTAGAATTCAAACCCTCACCACAATCTCGCATGTTTTCCCTTTTTCCTTTTTCCTTTAACTTTTATTTTTCTTTTTCACGCGGGACCCACTGTCCCTCCTTTTTCATTTCTCTTCTTCTCCTCACGAATCTTTCCTCTTCTTTCACTTTTTTTCAAATCATCTTCAAGAACACACACACACGATACTCCCCTTCTTTTTCCTCAAATTTTTCGAAAAAAAAACTACACCAACCCTTCTCCTTTCTCCAAAAACAACAAAATAAGAACACTAACGGGACAAAACCTGACAATCTCCAATGTTCTAATTTTTGAATTTCGAATTCAAATCCAAGTTTTCCCCAATTTTCGACTCTAATTTTCTCTATAAATATCCCCCTTTTTAAATTTGTGAAAGGGGAGGATTTTTAGTCGTGTTCCTCCAATTCTTTTCTTTTGCCTAGTTCCAGAACTCAAATTAGCAAACCAGAAACTGAGTTTCATTCTTCTATTTTGTCAAGCTCATGGTAGGAAATCATTTTTCCAACTTTTCTTGTCCTGTTTGCTGCCCCTAAAAAGGTAATACTTTTAGTCTTGTTCCTTTGCATTATGTTCGGATATGAGTGTTAATCGTACATTAGCTGAAATTGTTGTGCTTTGATGATTTGATACTGTGGTTGGTCATTAAAATATTTTTTTTTCTAAAGTTATAAGGTCATGCTCTAGCCATTAGGCAATGTTTCGTTAGCATTTTTATTTGATTCTTGTCGTGTTTAGTTGACTTCGAATCCTCTCATTCTCTTGTTTATCACCAGAAAATGTGCTTAGCAAAAATATGGTTTGAGTATTATCGAGTTATACGAATCTTGTTTGTTGAATTTTGTAACACTTATCCCTCTTGTTTCTTGACTGTTGTAGATAATAATTACTAGAAATTATGCTTGCCACCTTGTTTCTTGACTGTTGTTGATATCAGTTACTAGAAATAATGACCCAATATTAATTTGTGTTCTTTTTTTTGTTATGGTGACGTCAATCTGAGTCCATGTTGGACTCCATCCCCGCATCTAGGTTTGTCCTCGGGTCATTTTGTATGATATATAAGCTGTGTTATAGATTTTTGGGGGCTGAAACGTCACCGTATACACTGATATACATCATATATACAATGATATGATATTAAAAATAGGCAAAAAATCGAATCTTTAGCAGGAATGGTTCAAGATGGTCGGAATGTTGGATATAGAGTTTGATATACATTGGAAAAGAGGATATATACATTGATATATATATATATACCCTACTGATATACAAGCTTAAATGGGCAAATAAGAGCCCAAAGAATAGAAGCTGCAAGCCCAAGTGACTGACCCAGGTGTACAACAACCAGACTTGGGCCCAATTTTCATTTTCTCTTCTTATTGCTTATTTGTGATATATTTGTACCAACGTTATTTACTTAGTTTAACTTAATTAATTTCCCAAAGAATAAGTTGTTCCGTGTTAATCATCTTTATTATAATTGTCTTTAAATTCATTTTTTGGTTTGTTCAGTTGTTCTATGATGCAAAGTAGTTGATTTAAGATTTTCTCGTCTGATATGTTTAGTTGGAGGAGAGGAAACTAGGATAAATAGTAACGAGACTGGAAAATGTATAGGTTGATGAAATTTACTTGAGATTTGTCTTAAAATTAGGGTAATGAAAATTGTGCTTAAATGGTGCTCCAGTTGTGCTGACAATGAATTCATTTATAGATGCATTAGCTGCTGAAAAACAGCCAAAGTGCACTTATTTTGCAAGTAATTGTTGTTGCATTATGTACTGAAATGCATCCAAAAAACACCTGAATAGAAAAAAAAATTATTTTTTATGGAGAATTCGACACATAACCATTTAAGGCAAAATATACCACAGAAAGCTCTTCGAAGTGCAAACAATGTGCCAATGTACTGTGTGTACCAAACTTGTAGGTAATGTTTTGCGATGTATGGAGACAAATTATAGTTCAAAAGATTCCCTTTTTTGTTTTAGATCACCAAAATAACACGAAAAATGAGGATAGTTAAGACAGAAGTTGGAAATGGAACCTAGTTTTCTGAAATCCAATTGCTAGGATTTGTTTTATCATGAGATTGTAACCTAGTTTTGTGTTGTCCAAAATTGTTGCTTTATTTATTCTGGTGGAAGCTAAATTTTAGTGTTTTTTCAAGAGTCGTCTTTCAATTCAGTTTTTGGTTTGTTCAGTTGTTATATGATGCCAAGTAGATGATTTAAGATTTCTTGTCTAATATGTCTAGTTGGAGGAGAGTAAACTAGGATAAAGCGGAATTCAGACTGGAAAATGCATAGGGTGATGAAATCCACTTGAGGTTTGTCTTAAAATTAGGGTACTGAAAATTGTGCTTTAATGCTGCTCAAAGCGTGCTGAAATTGTGTTTAAATATTGCTGGACGTATGCTGAAAATAAACTGATTTATAACTGGAAAAAACAACCTAAATGATCTATTTTGCAGCCAAAATTCCTAATTCTTTTTATCTTCTTTTGCTTAGATGGAAAACCAAATATGCCAGAGTGTAACTAAACCAAATTCAATTTTTAGGGTGACTTTCCAAATAGGTCCTTGTAAAGTCCCACTAGTCTTTACTTGACCTAGAAAAGTAGTATGGGCATTTAGTTGTTTCATCTTATGTACAAAGAAAGATACATGCAGATTCAGACAGCCAAATGGCAGTAGGGATGTGTGTTCATCTCAAGGTTAATTTGTAACATCAGACCTAGATGGAACACATGCTTTTCCATGCCCTCATCAGCTCCTATAAGAGCAGGGACACATTCACTTTGAGTGAATCTGCTTGGTAAGTTCTGCTATTTTCTCCTTCAATTCACTAAGGATCGTTTGGTTCACGGACAAAGTCATCTCGGGGATGCTGACAGTTGTGCTTAAATGTGCTGAAATTGAGCTGAAAACAAGCTCATTTATAGATGCTGAAAAACAACCAAAATGCAGCTTTTTTTTATATAGAATCCATCCACCCAAGCTTTCACTTCATGTGGTGGTGGAGTGTTTGGCTCGGACTCCTACCTTAGTTATTATTTAAACAAAAGAATACAAGAGGGGGGATTAAACCTTACCTCTAATTACAAGGGGATGCAAAGGGAAGGGAAGAAAGTAAGAGCTCCAATTTTAAAGGTAGCTATGATATACAAAAGAAGCTACCATTTGCATGAGATGACCGAGGCCTTCAAAGTTTGTTTGTACAATGTACCTTCAATTTCTAGACTAATCAACATCTTCCTAGACCATAACAAACTGAGTGATCAGGGAGGATCAAAAGTCCAACATGAGTGCTTTTCACCTTTCTCCTAAAGTTGGCCAATTGTAGTTTGTTCATGCGCAATAGGCCTCTTGCTTCCAATGGAAGATCATTTTCATCGGAAAAGATTTTTTGCTCCTATATGGTTGTAGTGTACTTAGCTAGAGTGTCCGCTACTTCATTGCTTTCTCTATAGCTGTTATGCCGAAATTTGACCGGCTTTTTAAATAATTTGAAAATAGTTCGAAAATCGAGAATCAATTTAAACTCAATTGATTTGAATAAAATCAATCCTCGATATTCAAATTGACTTGGAGTCGCCACCTAATTTTAAGGATAATTAGGAAACCGAAAAAATATTTTTAAAAGACCTAACAGAAAAATCTTTTAAAAAATCCAGAGTTCAGGTTCGGATTCATATTCCATTTCGGGAAGGTTTTACGCACCCGAAATGTCCGCTAAATGCGGTTATCCGGCGATTA
>JAABOM020000084.1:1461092-1476160 GCA_011800125.2 Solanum clarkiae
ATGTCTAGTTTAAATTTTAGGAAAAAAATAAAATTAAAGTCAATTTTTAATATAAAAAGTTTATATATTTAATTTTTAATAATTAGAAAAATTTTATTTCTTCGAATTCCTATTTGACTTTTTAAACCTGCAACCTGCCCCGCCCCGCATAGCTTTAAACCCGCCTCCGCCCTGCATAGCTCTAAACCCACCCCATACCAACCCCGCCCCGTTGCTATCCCTATATATATAGTGTGTGAATGCTTTTAAGAGAACAAGTTGAAAGAATATATTATAGAAAACACATAAACAAACAAAAAGTCACAGAATATTGCGTGTAATTGGTGCCACTGACCCAGATGGTACGTAGATCGTATAACAATTGATTCAATTGAAAAAAAATTTAAAATTATAATTAACAAGAACTAATATACAATATAAGTATTTGTAATATTATATAATATACAATAATTTATATATGTCTATTCAATCATTTCAAAAATACTATATTGATAAATGAAAAAAAATAATGATTACGTATTTTAAAAATTTGTAAAGATAAAATATATATAAAAAATTATTAAGTAACTACAAAATTTTTTTAAGAAAAACCTGACTTTAGACCTCATATTTTATTGAATCGTCCTTGCATCTGCATACATATTATATTCCCAAAATCTCATTATAAAATTATACTAAAATATAATTTTATAATTTTCGTTCGATATGCTTAATCCTATTTGTTCTATAATATAATTTTTTCTTACTATACATATGGAGTTTAAGATGTGGGATTGACCTTTTTCTACTAAAATTTTATTAAGAAGTTAGTTTAATATTGATTATATTATAAAAATGTTCCAAGTATCCTTTGCAAACATATAACCAAAAATAATAACAGAACTATTTGAAAAGTCAAAACTCAAACCCCAAAGTTAAAGTAAAATTTTCGTCATCTTACTAGTGATTACAATTTCAACTTTAAAGATGTGTAATATACTTTTTATTTTTAGTGAGTCAAAGCATTTTGATATAACATAGATAGTGCATAAATAATTAATAATTATAACATCGGCATCATAGCTACATATTTTTCCATCATCTTACTAGTTATATATATATAAATAAGGATTCATAACCTCTATTCAAGCAAGTACGCAGATGATTTGATCGACCCTGCTCCTACTACGGTATTTGCACATTCAGATGCTACTGTCGTACTATCAAGAAGATTGACTGCCATTATCCAGCAATAGATTCTTTAGATTCAACGTCAACCATGCTTTAACTTCGGCTCGTTGGTGAGGAACATTACGAAACCGCCCAAAAAGTTAAGCAAACTTTACAACGTTACAAAGAACTTCAGGACATTATAGCTATGCTTGGATTGGACTAATTATTCAAAGAGGATCGTTTAAAACTCGTAGCAAGAGCGCGAAAAATTGAGCGTTTCTTATCACAACCCTTTTTGTAACAAAAGTATTTACCGATTCTCCAGGGAAATATGTTGGTCTATCAGAAATAGTTCGAGGATTTCAATTAATTCTTTCCGAAGAATTAGATAGTCTTCCTGAACAGGCCTTTTATTTGGTAGGTACTATCGATGAAGCTACTGTGAAAGCTATGAACTAAAAATGGTAGATGTAAAGTTGTGAAGAACATAAACTAAGATAATATAGTAGTAGGTAGTAAAGTGTTGTTTTGCATGTTCTTTCAGATTAATAGTTATAGTGTTAATCTTGTAGATTCTTGTCCTTCGACTTTTTGTTATTATTTGTTGTTTCTTGCATTTTGATTATCATATTATTTTATTATAGTTACCGATCTGAACAATCTACCATGCTTCCTACAAATATTTTCAATGACTTTTTCATTTCGATTATTTCTTTCTGCATGTTGTGCTAGATTATTGTTGTTCATTCAGCTAATAGTCTAGAAAATCGCCTCTCTATCTCTGAGATAGAAATACATTAATAATTGATATGCATCGCTTCTATCTCTGTCCATAATTACAACACAACAATTATTGCATATATGTATTATACATAAATGTATTCTTTAATTTGATTTTTATCTAATATTTATGTTCTTTAATTCTTAGTATGCACAAATAGATAATTAAATTTTACATAAAGTTGAACATATATATGTATACATACGTCTTACGTGATATATATATAAATCAATTTAAGCATATCTCAAATGAATTTCTAAGCAGAGCATATATATATATATATATATATATATATATAAAATCTACTTAATACACATTTAAAATTAAAATTATAATCAAATTATTAAAATGCACGTTTATATATTATTATATATATCTATCTATACATACTACAAAGTCCGTGGGCATGATAAAGATTTGACTTGTCAATTTCTAGTGATATATCAATCCATCATATGTCATCTCCAACTGAAAACTAAAAGGAAAAATTGAGTTGAAAAGCAGTCGTAATAATAAGTATTAAAATAATTATTCCAACCTTCATTTGGATAATCACAACTAAACAAATAACCAATGAAAAGAAGATATAGTTAAACCAACAATTCATTAAAACATGTCATTTGGAGGCTTGCTCGGGCCACTTTCCTCATTTAGTGGTTGCTTACACATACATATAGTACTATTCCTATTAATTGGATCAACATAATCTTGTATATGAGTGATTTATTGCCAGAATAATTTTGGAAGGGCATGATTTTGAATTGTTTTCATTTGCCTAATGAAAAAAGGTTAAAGTTAATAGGAGCCATTGTTTTTGTCAAGGATGCTCATGCTTTTAAAATATGCATCGGGTGATTTTTGTATCAAAGATGTTCAACAATTGATATATATCAAAATATCTATATTTAATTTATATATTCAAAAAAAAAAAAATTCTAACGAAGGGTATTCATCTGACCATCTTTGAATGAATATAGCTCCGGCCCTATATTTTATTTGAAGGTTTGTGTACGGGCAAGCTGGAGATAAAATTTTAAAATCCCTAATTTTTAAGATTACTAAGTAAAATTTCCTTATTGCAAATAGATGTCTATTAGGATGTACACTCTCGGTTTAAAAGATAATGACCTACTTTTCTTTTTGATTTGTTTCGAAAAGAGTGATCTGTTCTTTTATAAAATTTTAATTTCAACTTTTCATGTAATATGCTTAAAGCCACAAGATCAAAAGATATTTTGGTACATTTAATATAACGTTAATTTAGAATCGGAAGATTGAAAAATCTACTTTCTTTTCTTAAATTCCTTACCAAGTCAAACTAGGTCATTTTTTCAAAAGGGGTAGAATAATAAAATAATACTTAATAAATGGATGTGTCATGCTTCATTAATGGATTTATATTCTACTATAAAAATTACTTTAGGTTGAGATGAAGAATAAAATAAATAATGAATCATAGCCTGATTTGCTCAACTCTCAACAAATTTCAATTTTTTTTTATTTTTTCCATCATTAAATGGATGTATATTTTTTTTTTATATATATACGTTAATTATTTGCCACTCCGACTCTTTCTCATAAAAAATAAAACTAGTAGCGTTAAAAATGAATTAATTTTTTTTTCTCTTTGGTCATAGATAAGGATTACGTTATTAGAGAGAATTATCCACATGTTAAATTAGATCCTTAAACGTCTTCATAAGCAACTAATTAACAGAACCTTCAGTGGAATCAAACATAAGTTAATTATAATATCTATAAAGATGACGTTGAACATATATGTACGTGGTAGTTCATTATGGGTTAGTTCTTTTTAATTAATTAAATTAAACCATGTTAAAGTGAAAAAGGTGGATATATCTACACATACACACACAAAAAGTTGATGAGATAAGAATGTTTTAGATAAACTGTCCCACTTAATCAAAATTTCTGACGTACATATAAAATAAATGATGAAAATTTTATCACAAAATTAGACCCTACCATTAAATTTAAGCAAAGATGATCACATTTGTGAAAAGTTGATGTTCAGAAGATACCACCAACTAATTTATAATTGTGGATAAAATTATTAATTATTATAGAAAGAAGTAGAGGGGGTGGTGGCCTGGTGGTGGAGTGAGGAGGTGGATGAGTGAGAAGACAATTGATAATTTTTAAGAAATTATACAAAATCTTATGAAAGATTAATTAATTTTAATATAAGAAATGGAGTCATGAACCTTGACACCTCGAGATTTTTGCATAACACATAGCTTTAGTGGCTTTTTTGTTCTTTTCTTGTTGATTGGTGTAGGAGTGGCAAAATCTATTAAAGTTTGAACGAGTTATTAATTTATACATTTATTTGTTTAATTTATTTCAACTCAACTCATTTTAATTTGTTTAAAATTAGGTTGATATACAACCGGAATTGACTCGAGATAGATACTATCAAATTATTTTTTAAAAAAATTGATGTGTTTTATATAGTCAAAATATAATTTAATTAAGTACTAAAATATTAAAAAAGAACAAAAAAAAATAAGTAAAACTTAGTAAAAGTTGGATCGATTGGGTCTAGACCTGCTCTATAATCCATTACTCAACTCATTTTGACCCAAACAAATTTGGGTTGGGTTGAATTGAATCTTGACCCGTTTATTATCTTGATCGATTATAACTCGCTCAAATTTGATCCAACATAACACCCCTAGATTGGTGCATAGAATTTGGTCTTATTTAACTCTTTGTTACAAAATATATTATTATATGTTTCAATTTTATAATACAGTTCGAATTTTAGAAGTTAAAAAAAAAAATCTTTGATCATAATTTATTTATATGCTCTTTGAATATTTTAAATTGTTAATTCTAAATATGTAAATTCTCTTTTAAAAAGTCTTAAAGATTATGTTTGAATACACTATAAAAAAATAAATTTAGCTTTCACAATCTAAAAACATCATATAAGTTTGAAATAGGAATATACCACAGTAATGTATTGCAAAGCAAGCTAGAATAATTAAATAAAAAGAAATAGAATTTCAAATACATAAATTCTAAAATTTGAAATCTATAGGCTTGCATTCATTCGACTTAAAAATTGTGGTGACTCTTATCCATCATCACATTAGTTATTAGATAAATTGGCAAATCAACCGAATACTAACTGATAAAATTTATGAATTATTTATCTTAAAACATAATTGTTATAAAAATAATATATAAGAGAAATTAACGTAAGATTAATATATAAGCTAAACTTTAGACCTAGTCAATGCCTAGCTAGCTCCTCAAATAAAGTTATTAAATTGACTAGACCGACATTAACATAAAATTGCAAAATTGTTGGGGAAGGAAATTATAACTCAAAAGTTTTCAAAATTATAAATAGTTTGGAAGTGTTTTGACTTTGTCAGTGCTTCCTCAAAATAAGCTATTTAATTGACTTAGTCTAAAACAGTCGCGCTATGTTTTTAAACATAGGGGTCAGGCTGCATACATCCGACCTCTCCTTACCCCGCAATCTGCGGGAGCCTTTGAGGCACTGGGGTAATGTTGTTGTTGTTATTTTGACAAATATCTTTATCAAAACGATTAATTTTTAAATATGGAGCTCTTGGACACCCTTTAACACGTCTAGAATTAGACATATCAAACAAAACCACATTATAATATTGAGTCCAATGTAGAGTTATAACCAAGTGAATCAAAATGAAATTTGTTTTAATACCATATTAAGCAAAAAGATTTTGACCACAACAATCCAGATTAAGGTAAAAGATCCGAAGGTAATCGATCATTGTCTTAATTTTTTTTTATTAGTATTATTATTGCTTTTCAATTTTACTCTTTGATTCTAGTATTACCTGCTATTTTGTTGCTTCAATTATTGCATTATTTATTTATTGCTAGTTATTGTTTTCTTAATTGTTTTCAGTATGGCTTCTTTGCTACTATATTTACTTGACACATTTGATTTATGATATATTTTTTTTGAGCCAAGAATCTGCCGAAAACACTATTTCTATTTTCATAAGAAAAAGATAAGATCGTATGCATCACCTTCTTCGAACTCCACTTGTAAACTTATCTAGAGTCTATTATTATTGTGGTCAATTCCAAAAATTGATTCATGAATTTTTTTTTAATCCAAAATCATGTACAGACACTCCCTCCGTCCTATTTTACATGATTACATTTGATATGATATTTAAATTATTTTTTTTATAATTTGTAGTTACAAACAAATTTTAGATATTTATATAGTCTTAAATTATTGCACTAAAAGTAAAACAAATTATAATAGATTATTTATAATTATAATAAATCAATATTCATTTTAAAACTGACGTACGAATAGTATCAAATAAAATAAAAGGGAGAAATTACTATTCATCCTATGACCAACCAATGTGAGAGTAGTATTGAACAGTAATAAAAAGACAAATTGAAGATAAAAGGAATCAATTCCTGCCAGGTAAGATTTTATGGGAAAAATTCTTGTTGGATGGGTTTGTCTTCAACTCCATCCATCCCTTCATTTAACATTTGCCCATCACATCTCCCATCCTATTGGCAACCTCAAATCAAGGAAAATACATCAAACTACTCAAAAAATATATTTCTATTTTAGTCCATCTTAAAAAAATAATATAAAATACTTATTTTATTTTTAATAAAATAATTTGTAGGTACACATATATTCATAACTTATTTTACATTAATCAGGAATCTCAAAAAAAAAAAAAAATTATTCTTTAACATCATATAAACTGAAACATATAAAAGATTTTCTTTTGTATCTTCTTATCTGATACTGATAGTACGTCAAAATCTTCTCTATTATTTGTTGTTACCTTTAAAACGTCAACTCAATCCAGATAAACATCAACAAGAAAGGATGCCCAATACCATTCTTAATACCAGCATTTTAGCTAGCTAGGTATCAAAGCTCAGGGGGGATGAACTTATACATGGTCCACTATCATGTGAACATTACCAACTTGATCTTGTATCCAAATCTCACCTATCATATATACAATCCACAACGCATACATAGATACTGATAAAATATTTCGATTAAATATTTAATTTTTTTTTTTTATAGAAGTTGTGTGTATTTTTGAGCTTTTATTATATAAAAAAGTTAATCACTAAAAATATATCATCTTCTTTGATTACGTGTGTTAACTTCAATAAGTCGTAAATCCTCTTATATGCTCCAATTGATGTTGATGTGCATAATCAAACAAGGAAACATATTTATATGATTAACTTATTTACTTTGGCTTGATGGATCTAAGTCGTAGGTCTTTCAGAAATAACTTTTCTATCTCTATGAAATAGTGATAAGGTCTGTTGTGTACACTCTACCCTTCTAAGACTCCACTTTACAGAATTTCACTAGTTATATTGTTGTTGTTAACTTATTTACGTAAATGATTATTTGTGAACACACACAAATCTTTTGAAAATATGAATTAGAAGTGTCTAACAAAAATACTTATCATCTATTCAAATTTTTAATTGAAACAGATCATAATTCGAGTATCTAAATGAAATTTACTAATAAAAATATAACTGGTTGTCAATGTATTAAATCTTATGCCAGCAACTTTACACCCCCCCCCCCCTAACATACATATATACATACATCATATATAAGTATACACATATATTTACCTACCCAACTCCACAACAAATATGTACCTCATGTTAGTACATACTCAATTCCTCCACCCACCCCCACAATCTTTGAATCTTCCCATGTCCCTTAACTTATTGGCTTTTAGTTGACCCACAATAGCCACATCTCAATATCTTCAAAATCAATACTACTCTATTATCAAAAACTATATAATAAACAATTTGCTTGACTAGTTGGATTATAATTAAACCACATTACAGACAAAACTTGGTCCATAGTTCTTATATATATAGGTATGCAACAATTTCATCTATCAACAAATCCAATTCACACTTCTTTCTCTCTCTCTCGAGCAAAATGGACATAAGTTGCATAGATCAAGATCAGATCAGCTCAACCAGTGACCCCCTATCAGCTTCTCCGGCCGAGAGACTCCGCCGAATGGGAAGTGGAGTCAGCGTCATCATAATAGATGCTGACTCAATAAATTGTATAGAAGCAGAGTCCAAAAACAATAATAATAACAATAATAAGCTTCCTTCTTCAAAGTACAAAGGTGTTGTCCCTCAGCCAAATGGCCGATGGGGCGCACAAATCTACGAGAAGCATCAAAGAATTTGGCTTGGAACTTTCAACGGTGAGGAAGAAGCAGCAAGAGCTTACGATATCGCCGCACAGCGTTTCCGAGGGAGAGATGCCGTTACAAATTTCAAACCCCTGTTTGATAATTGTCAAACAGAGGAAATCGAGATGTCATTTTTGAACTCTCGTTCCAAGGCTGAAATCGTCGATATGCTACGTAAACACACGTACAATGACGAACTTGAACATGCCAAGAAAGTACATAATAATACTTTCGACAAGAATGGAGAAAAAAGTACATGTTACAGAAACATGGTGGCTTTTTCATTAGATAATAATAAAAAAGTCGCAAGTGAAGTGCTTTTTGAAAAAGCAGTTACACCGAGCGATGTGGGGAAACTCAATAGGCTTGTTATTCCAAAACAACATGCGGAGAGATATTTCCCTTTGGGAGGAAATCGAAATGGTAATTCTAGTTCAAAAGGGGTGTTGTTAAATTTTGAAGATATGAATGGTAAAGTATGGAGATTTCGATATTCGTATTGGAATAGTAGTCAAAGTTACGTATTGACTAAAGGATGGAGTCGTTACGTGAAGGAGAAGAAGTTGAAGGCAGGAGATATTGTAAGTTTCAAACGATGTACTGGAGCTGGAGTTGAAGATAGACAATTGTATATTGACTCCAAGACCAGAACAATATCCGGTGCTCCCATTTTGGATAAAATACAAGTAAAAATGGTTAGATTATTTGGAGTGAATATATGCAAGGTCCAAGATGTTGTTGACAAAAATGTAAATGGTGGCAAAAGAATGAGGGAAATGGAGTTGTTGGCATTTGAGTGTAGCAAGAAACAAAGGGTTATAATTGATGCCTCTAGCTAACTTCAACTTGTCTTTTAGATGTACATTTAGTTTTATTAGAAAAAAGATTGGAGAGCTCATCAAATAAGGTGAAAATACAAATGAAAATAGAGACAAGAAATTAATTAATGTGTTTCTTGCTTATAATGTTCAAATTTTGAACTTCCTTTCTTTTAAGTTTCATGAATTTTGGAACTAACTATCATGCTTTACTTTTGTAAGTTTTCTTCTTGATTTACCAAAAGTATCTCTATGATTGCTTACATATATCTAATAGTTTTAATCAAAATTTCCTAGTTTTAGTGAATTTATTTTTCTAGAAATGATTTAACAAACCAACTATAGAAAAAGAAAAAAAAAACTCTAGAACATCCTCCTCTAGGGCGGATCCACATGGAGTCCGTCGGGTGATCGAGCAACCATTAACGTAGTACTAGACATTATATATTTATGTACAAGTTAAGAACACTTGGTATAAATTTGATATAGAGCACCTACTAAGCAAATAGTGGTTTGATTGATCCACTAGTTTAAGGTGGGTGCTTAAGGCTTTTTATTTGTTGGTGGACCTAAGTTCAAATCTCACCATTCACACTTCTCTTTTTAATTTTCAGAACTCACTCTTGTTTAGTTCTTTACTTATCCATAGTAATATATAAGTATTGTTACCTTTTTGCTACTTTTCTATTTTCCCCCTATTTATAGTCGCTCTTTATTATTTTTTCTAAAAAATAAAATATACAAATAAATATTTTTTCTAGAGAATATACAAATAAATATTTTTTCTTTCTTCTTTATTCAAGATAATACATATTATTATCTTCATTCTACTAATTATCATGTTTCACTTTGCAAAAATTAGTTTATAATTTTTCTAGCTAAATTAGATTAGAATAATCAATATTTTAAAATTAAAATTTTGATGTTAAAAAACTATACCAAAAGTACTATAATTTATAATTTCTCTATATCTATTTGATTAAAAAAAATTACATCTTAAAATGTTACTGAATTGATATCATTTGACTCTAGAAAACAGAAAAATATGACAAGTGAAAAAGAGTATGGTGAATAGTTATTCATATTGATTGTTTTTACTACTGATTTTTCAAATGTGATTGTCTTTTTACGACAAAGGTTAAATTTGTGAACTTATGCTTTATAATTGATAGCTAAGTGAGGGCGGAGCTACATAGGCCAAGAAATCATTTGAACTTTCTTCAAGGAAAAATGTACTATTTATACATATTTAAAATTATATTTCGTGTGTATATATATATATATATATATAAAATAGATGTTGAACACCTTTTAAGTCTTGTGTATTTACTTTTTACGTTTTGAACCCATTAAAAATATTTTGATTCTGCAGCTATTAAATTAAAAAAAAAATACCCATAATTTTAAAATCTTAGATCCGTCATTGAATTTTTCCCGCTACCAAACGCATCAATAATTGACGTAGACTAATCAAAGTTCAAAGCTTTAGCAAGTAGGGCAATAACAACATATGTACAAAGGGATAATGGAATGCTTGAAATAGACACTTCAATTACCGAGTCAAAATTTTGAAAACAAGCAACTTTTACATGGATAAATTAACAATTTAAAATATGTTAGCAATTTAAATTACACATTAATTTCACTTAGTAGTATAATATCAATGTATGTGGTGGTTAATGTTGATCTGCATAATTAAAAGACAGATTATATTTTATGTGATTCACTTATATATTTATGTAATAAACGTTTGTGAACATAGACACAAAAACTCTTCTAAAATGTTTGAGTTAAAAATATCTAAAATAAAATATTTTATCATGTATTTACATACTAATTAAATTCATAATTCAAATATTTAAATAAAATTTATTATTTAAATTAAGGGTTTGTAGATATTTCCTCCATTTCAATTCATTTGACATATTTTGACTTGCCTTATATTTTTTAAAAAAGTAAAGAAATTTTGTGAATCTTGTGACCTTAAAATTAAAAATATATTCAGTATATCAAAATGCTCATTAATCTAGTGGTTTTAAACCTGATATGTAGAAAATTGAAATGAAAGAGTAATTATAAGGGAAAGAATTATTGTTTTAATAAATTGAAAAAAATAGGTTAAATAAATTAAATTGCAACCTTAATTATATGCATGATTCATCATGTAATTTGCTTTCTCCAAATAGTCGAAAGTACAAATTCATGCACTGAATCTTATCCAATTTTTGTAACATACATATTTCACTAAGGGACAAAAGAAAGTTGTAAATTATGTCTCTTTTCTTTTAGAATTAAGCTCTTAAGTCTTTATAATATCTGCGATTGTCAACAATGTACGAGACAAGAATATTTCCACATTTAATAGGTGCCCTATCTTTCTTTGAATCCCATTTATCATCATATCCATTTCCAATCTATAAAATTTCTTTAAGAAATGATTTATTTACTCTTTAATTTGGGGTACTTGTTTGAAGTTAATCATAGTAAAAACTTATATTCAAACTCATCAATCGATAAGAATATTTTCAACTCAACTTCGTGCTAAGGATTTCCTATGAACTTAGTTCATATTTAATGCATTTTCACTCTAAAGAATTGATCTTTAACACCTAATAAAAAACAATTAATTTTCATTGAGTTTGGATCTATTTACACATATAATATGGTTGAAATCTTAGTTAGAAAACTTGAAGTGTTACAATAAACAAAGTAAAAGTAACGAGGTCGTTACAATATATTTAAAGATTTTCTTTTTGGTATTTTCATTCACAGTTGGATCGTAAGACTTTCTCTCACATCACACTCTCTTCCATGAGAGATATAGTCAATTTTAGCATCTTTGAAGAATCATATTCAGAAAAAACCTTCACAATACACTAGGATCTTGTTTAGATGAACTTTCAGACCAAATGATTCAGGGAAGAGATTAAACTTATTCCTAAGAAGTTGTATTGACTTCTTATTGCCCATAGCAAACATAAATAAGTGATTATTCTCTCCGTCCAACAATAGTTGTCCACTATTGATTTGACACATAGATTAGTAAGAGCCAGTAAATGTATAAAATTATCTCTTGATTTCATAAGGTGGATAAGTGTTATTGTATATCTATTTCTATAGACAAGTAAAAGATGGACGGATCTATTGAGGTACTAGCTACATGATCATCACAAAGATACAAACTTGATCTTAAACAACCATATGCTATTTGGGACAAGTCCGGTGTACTAAAACTTTCGCTATGCACATGATCCGAGAAAGGGCCCGACTACAAGGGTCTATTGTACGCAGTTTCATTTTGCATCGTTGTAAGAGGCTGTTTCCAATGTTTGAACCCCATGACTTCCTGGTCACATGACAACAACTTTACCAGTTACTCCAAATTCCCTTCGCAAAGATATAGAGTGACATGGGATTATTTAGCTTGATTGGCATCGTAATTTCTCCTATGGTTCATTATAAATAGATAATCAATTAATTCCAACTTGTTTTGCTAATGTCAACAAAAATGCACTATCCTAGGCAAAGCTAGCTAGCAAAAGCTGTACATAGTATATATTTTCTTGATTCTGATTATTAAATTAAGAAAGAGGATCTAAAGTTCGAAAAATGGAACTATCAAAAGATCAGAAATGTGAGCTTTGGTCTATAAGATTATTAATGAGCAGCACCAAACTAGCTGGAGTCAATTTCTGTTAACGTTGATTTCATGAATTTGGAAACTTGGTTAGGTGGTCACAAATTATTACATAAAATAATTTTAATTTTAGACTTCTCATTTATTCTTGATAAAATAATTCATAGTAGCACACTATAATTATTAGACTAAAAAGGTTAAAAAAAAGTTTTTTTTAATAAATTTAATTATACTCTATTAAGTAGTATCATATAAATTGAGAGCAAGAATACTACTTGCTAGGGGTGCACATGTTTTGGTATATATTGAGTTCCCATTGCGAAATTTATCAAAATTTGCTTTAATTAATTATGTCGTATTTTAAAACAATGAATATACAAGTTTAGAACATTTAGAAATTTCTTTATAACTAAAATATATTTGCAATAATCATGCTTCGTACGATCATCAAGACTCTGCAAAAATGAGGTGGATTTTGTTTGTTCATGACTTTAAATATTCTTTAGAAATGCAAGTATTTCACTGATCATTGTCGATCTAATATGAAAAAATAAAGCTCGTTTTTCCTACATCAACAATGACATGATTATTCATGAGAGTTAGGATTAACGAGAAGAACAAATGAATGGATCAACAGATTAATTAGTACTCCTTATGAATAGACCTAATCCAATAATTATTTCCAACAAATTAAAATTAGACGTTCCAAAAAATTAAAATCATAATTATTATGCATAAATAAAAAACCGATTAATTCTACTATATATTTTATCATAATCAAACTTAAAAATATTAAATTATATCAAATTAATTTGATAAATAACCTAAATTTTAAATACATTAGGGTACCATGTATACCACGTGCTGATGGTACCTTATGTGGTTGATATGATAAAGATAATTTTCTTGTTTCCAAGTGGTGGAGACAGACAACCTTATCTGGAAAACAATTAATAGTGCAACACGTTTAACAGGAAAAAAGATGCTGTACGGCATGTTTGTCCATTCCATTTTTTTAAAGTTTCGATTTTCGACAACCTTAAGAAGATAAAGGAAGAAGGATAAATATGTCAGGTAACAAATACAAATCTATATAGAGGTCTATCTGCAATTAAATCATAGCAGAAAAAAAGTTGTGAATAAGTTGAAAATCTTATATTTAGGTGTTTTGTGCTGGCATGTATGCGTTTACTATAGTAAAGGATTAGATTATTTGTAGCAGAAATTAAGATAGAATAATAAGTAAAGAGTTTAATTTTGGTGCATTATTAGTATATCAAATTTTTACATCATCATCTAATATTGATCTGTTATTGGAGGTTATCAAAAAATGTTTTCTTTATAATATTTATTTATTTATATTTTAAAAAATACAACACAATTATTAGTTTTTCTCTTTCTTCTCTATTTCACTCCGTTTCATCCTTTCTTTTTCCTCTTTGGCAAATAGTTCAGTTTTTTTATTGACTTCTTCCACTACAATATATGTATATATATGCATACACACATACATACATACATATATATATATATATATATATATATAACCATTTCTTATGTGGTCTTTTGTGCATTTTTTTTTCAATACATAAATATTGCATTTTTATATCTACAATCAAAGCTAACCGTTTTATATATTTTTTAATTTTGTTTATTGATTCTAGGACTTATTGGTATTTTTTCACAAAATTAAGTATTTTTTGAAGTGTTCTTTCATTTTTTTATTGTTGTGTTTTTCATAGAAGACGTAAATCTCTTAATGACTCCTTACATCTTCCATCTCTTTCGAATCTTCTTTTTTATTACATATTTTTTAGAATTATTATTATTACAAATATGAACGTCATAAGTTAATATTTTTGAAAAACAAAATGAAAGATGAACAGAATAATACCTACGAGAAAGAGAGATACTATAATTTGGATTCAAATTAAGAAAGGAAAAAAATCTAAAAATTAGGAAGGAATTTGGATTATAGTATAATTATGATTCAAATTAGGGGTGTTCATGGATCAGATTGGTTCGGATTTTTTAAATATCAAACCAAACCATTTATGTCGGATTTTTAAATATAAAAATCAAACCAAACCAATAAAACTCGAATTTTTTGGGTTTTTCGAATTTTTGAATTTTCGGATTTTTTCAAGTTTCTCGAATGCTTAGACTTTTTCGTTTCGAAATTCTCATGTTTTCGAGTTTTTTTCCAATTTTTTTGATAAAGTATTTATAAAAACATATGTTACGCCGAAATTTTACCGGCTTTTAAAAATTATTAAAAATTGCTCGAAAATCAAGAATTAATCTAAACTCGATTAATTTGAGCAAAATTAATTCTTAAAATTCAAACAGACACAGAGTCGCCACCTAATTTTACGGATAATTAGGAAACCATTAAAATATTTTTTAAAAGACTAACAGAA
>JAABOM020000084.1:1486356-1499865 GCA_011800125.2 Solanum clarkiae
TACTATATTTTCGCCATAGATCTATGTTCAGACAACAATATCCACAATATGATATAGAGATCAGCAACTAGAATCAGGAAAACGAGATCACAATCCTACGATCTGTGAGGAAGAGTGGTAACATACCTGACGAGGAGGACGGTTTAAGGCTGCCGGTGCAGCTGATTTCGCACCTGTGTTTCTGGCCACTCTTGATCGGAGTGAGAGGGCAGTGGGGTCCGCCCGAGAATAGATCATTTGAGGTTGTTCTTCGAAGGAGTAGCGACAGGAGAGGACACACAGAGAAGGGCGACACGTCTGGTGTGCATTGCGGTGGCAGCGGCGAGGTGAAGCCACTGGTGCCAGGCAGGGAGATGTTTTTGTTTGGGTTGAAATTGAAAAAAATGGAGGAGAGGAGAGGGTGATTGTTGATGATTTTCTGGTTGAAAATGGTTAAAAGGGGAAAGGAGAGATGAAAGATTGTTGGGGTTGGTTTTTTTGTTCTTCTTTCTATAAAGAAGAAGAAGAGTCACGGGAAGGGGATGGGGATTGAGGGTAGAAAGAAAAAAAAGGGGAACATGTAGGTCCCACATAAAAAGAAAAGTTAAAGTAAAGGTAAAAAGTAAAAATAAAAAGTAAAAGTAAAAATAAAAAGTAAAAGTAGGGGACACGTGGGGTCAGGATTATATGGATTTAAATTTTAAAATACACGATAAATTAAATCAGATCAATTAACATGTATAAACTAAGTTACATAACATCAAAAAATAAAATAATAATAAGGAATGCTAAAACACACAAATATTTGAGTTAGATTGAATATTAAAAAAAATACCTATTTTTAAACCAAAATAGGCTATAGGCCGGTCAAAATTGGGTGTCAACAAGTCACAAACAAAAGAAACAAATGGTAAGTAAATATTTTATTATTTAAGCATAATGACCCTCTGGGTCATTTTGCCGTTATCGCATTATTTTCCACCATTGGAGCATTCCTATAGTGATCCTAGGTCATTTATGACCTGCTGGCGCTGGTAACACGATTGCCTGGTCATTCATTAGGGAGTTGTAGAATTTTTCGTGTTTTGAAAAGTCTTATACCTTAGATTCGATTTGTTACAAGAGCCAGTTTGATTATTATACCCGAACTAGGGCCATTTTTTAATATTATACCTGAGCTAGGGCCATTCTTTGGGGGTAGGCTGAAGAGCTTGATTGTATGTCTTTTATCTCAGTAGAAAGATTGCTGACAGTAGCAAGGTTGCATGGCCAATCGATTAACCTTCCCATTTTACTTTTTGTTACGGACGAAAATGTTTTTGTATGATCCCATAAGTGGATATCGAGAGGGTAGAGCATAGGCAGATCTAACATACCATACCTTGTGCAAGATAGACAAGTTGTTCATGGTAGACTTTCAACTTAAAAAAAGTATTTGAAATTGGGTTTGCAAAACATAGGAATGAAAGATATATACTATCTAAAAAACGCTCTCTACATGAAATCCTAAATATTTTCGTCGTCATTTTGTACTACTCTGATGGCCACTCCGGCCGTCGGTCAACCTCCTTTGGGGTTGACCAGACAGTTTTTTATGCTAGTTTGTTGAAGCCACCTACCAGTGATCAGAAGCCCCTTCCTAGAAAGCCAATCTCATACTTACACGGGGAACCCATAGTGATGTGGGAACAAGCGGAAATTGACCAGATAATTGTTAACGAGAATTTGTGCTATGCTATTATTGAAAAATTCTCTTATGGATGGCTTGAAATCACAGAGCTAAGGTGACTGATCCGCACTCAATGCAAACTGAAAGGGGATTGCAAAATTGGATTGCTTAGTAATAGACATATCCTAATTAGGGCAACGCTATTAGAGGATTATGTCTATCTTTTATCTAAGCCGACGTTTTACATCAATCAAAGAGGTAAATCGTTTCCCATGCAAACTCTGAGGTGGGATCTATGTTCAACCCTTCTTCGGAGAGCACAACTGCTATTGCTTGGATCTTTTTTTCAGGTTTGCCTCCAAACTTCTTTAGGGTAGAAGCTCTTTTTTCACTAGCTACTGCTGTGGGTAAACCTCTTCAAGTGGATACTGCTACCAAGAACCAAACTAGACCTAGTTGTGCTAGAGTCAAGATTGAGGTTGACTTACTTGCTAACTTCCAAAAGAGGATTAGAATTAGGATAAAGAGAGAGGATGGGGAGGTTTTAGACAAGTGGATTCGGATCAAATATTATTATGTCCCAAAATATTATACAACTTGTATGATACAAGGGCATGCTGAGGAACAGTGTTATGTAAAACATCCTGAGTTATACAAACAAATAGGAAGAGCAGACAAAAAAGAAGGAGGAGGGGCAGGAAAACCAAACAAAAGAAGGAAAGAACAAGGCTCAACCAGACATAGCTAAGCCTAATGAAGGTAAGGCTGAGGAAGGAGACAAGAAAGAAGAGTGGAACTAGAAGGGTGATGGCTTTAAGAAGCAGAACAAGAAAAATGGGGGAAGACCCAAATAGCTTGACACAGCTTGGCGAAGGAGAGTATAAACAAACAATAAATTTGACACACCAGCTGGTGATGGGGAGGGGGGAGAATGTAGATAGAAATGAGCCAAAGAACTAGACAGTTGAGGAGAATAAGGTAGTTAATACAAAAGAAATGGGTTGAAGGTGCTTTCAAGGTTCCACAGCCAACAATTTCTCTAAGTAAAGTAAATACTGAAGGGACAGGATAACATAAGGTTGTAGAAGAGAATAAGAAGGCATAAGCTGACAAAGAAGCCCTTGCTGCAAGCACCAACATGGGGGAAAGAAAAGAGGTGGCTGTGGTTGCCGAAGATAGTCAGAAGTTACAAACACCTAATGCAGCAACAATGAATATAAGCAGCAATTCAGGGATACAAAATCAAGCCAACCAGGTTGAACAACTTACCACTGACAATAGTGATATGAAGAGGTCAGTTCATGGGGAAGATGTATATAGTGATAATATGAGAACAAACTCTGAGGAAAAGGATGAAACAGATGTGAAGAAGGCTTTGAAATCCGGGGATGTGTCACCAAGGCAAACTTCCATATTGAAGGACAAGAAGGGAACCCCTTTCATCTCATTACAAGTTCAAACAAGGAGCAAGGGGAGGTCAGTAGATAACTCTCAATGATTAATACAACTTTATTCTGGAATATAAGAGCAGTTAACACTCAAAATGCTTTTGAGAGGGCAGTTGATCTTAACAGAAGGAATAAATATGCTTTTATAGCACTCATGGAACCATTTCAAAAACCAGGGGTTATTGATCTGTATAAAAGGAACTTGGGGTTTGACTATGCTATGACTAATGCTTCAGGAAAAATATAGATTTTTTGGAAAGAGGGTTGGGTGGGGTCTGTTATTTCGGATTCTATTCAGCAGCTTACCATGAAATTTACTATTGGACGTCAGACTTTATTCCTTACTTCAGTCTATGCTAGATGTGATGCTTTGGAAGGTTAGAATTATGGGAGGATCTAGCCAATGTGGATGTTCAAGAAAGTCCCTGGCTTGTTGGTAGTGACTTTAATGTTATTCTTAATGAAGAGGAGAAGCTGGGGGGAGGGGGGATCTACCTTTCACACAACATGAAGCTACTGATTCTCTTTGTGTTTAAATGCTTATGCATTAGAAGACATTAATTTTTCTGGAAGTAGATATACTTGGTGTAATGGGAGAGTTACTGAAGACTTCATCTTTAAAAGATTAGATAGGATCCTGCCTAACTCAGCCTTCCTATAGTTATTTCCTCTTACTGAAATCCAGCATCTGCCTAGACAGGGGTCTGACTATGCTTCACTGCAGCTAGTGTGTCATACAGATGGGGATCCAATTGTCAAACCCTTTAGGTTCCTTAACTTTTGGTGCAAACATAACTCTTTTACAAAGCTAGTTCAGCAGAGCTGGCATGCTGATTTTTTGGGTAACCCTTTTATTGTTTTGCATGCCAAGTTGAATAGTGTCAAAAAAGCTTTGAGGGGTAAAGTAAGGCTACCTTTGGGAATATTTTTGTTCAAAGGGAAACTTTACAGGATATGGTCAAATCTAAAGAAGCTGCTTTGGAAATTGACCCCTCAACTGAAAATAGGATTGTACTCAAGAGAGCAGAGGCAGAACTGAAGCGCCTTATGTAGCTAGAGGATAAATACTGGAAGTAGAAGGATGGGATGAGATAGTTTTCTCAAGGTGATAAAAATAACAAATTTTTCCACTCATATGTTCAAGGGAAGAGAAGAAGTTGCATATTTATGATATCCATGATGACCAGGGAGAGATCATCAAAGGCAACACTGAAATTGGTAAAGCAGCAGTATCCCATTTTAGTAGTCAGTTTCAGGCAGAAGAACAGGATCAGAACTTTCAGATGCTGGATGTAATCCCTAAGTTGATAACAGGGGAGGAGAATGAAGAAATGATAAAACTTCCTGACAAAAAGGAAGTGAGAGATGTTGTGTTTCAACTTAGTGGGGATAGTGTAGCTGGCCCAGATGGTTTTTCAGGGTTGTTCTTTTAGAAGTGCTGGGAAATAGTTGGAGATGATATAACCACTGTGGTTAGAGCATTCTTCTGTGGGCAAGAGATTCCAAGATATATGACTCATACTAATCTGGTATTAATCCCCAAAAAGTAAGTAACCAGATCTTTGACAGACCTGAGACCTATCAACTTAAGTTGTTTTATCAACAAGATCATCTCAAGAGTTCTTCATGAAAGAGTAGTAAAGGTACTGCATAAAATTATATCCTCTAAGCAGTCTGATTATGTAAAGGGGAGAAACATCATTAAAAATATACTATTGGCCCAGGAAATAACTAAAGATATCAACAGAAGAAACAAACATGTTACTGTGGTGGTTAAGCTAGACATGGCTAAGGGCTATGATATGGTATCTTGATATTCCTAACAAAGGTGCTAAGAAAGTTTGGCTTTTCAGAGGTTATAATTGATATGGTGTGGAGACTGATATGTAACCACTGGTACACTGTTTTGATGAATGGTCAGCCTTATGGTTTCTTCCAAACTTCAAGAGGTCTAAAACAGGGTGACTCTTTATCTCCTACTCTATTTATAATAGTTGCAGAGGTGTTATCCAGGGGATTAAATCAGGTTAATAGTGATGACGAGTTTATTGTATATGAAATGCCTAAGTAGAGCCCTCAAATAAATCACTTATCCTATGTAGATGACACTATTCTTTTTGCTCAGGTGAAAGGGGTTCAGTGATTAAGATGATAAAGGTACCTAAAAGGTATGAGGATGTCTCTGGTTAATTGGTCAATAAATCAAAGAGCTATTTTTATCTTCATGAAAACAACCCTTTGATTTATAGCATTAGACTGAGAAAATTAGCAGGGATCAGGCAAGGGGAATTTCCTTTTGTGTATTTGGGTTGCCCAGTCTTTTATGGGAGAAAGAGGAACATGTATATTGAGGATCTTGTTAGAAAAATTACAAGGAAGACTTTTGCACGGCAGAACAAGTACCTATCTTTTGGTGGAAAGCTTATTTTTGTGAGGCATGTACTACAATCAATGCCAGTGTACCTCCTCTCAGCCATGACCCCTACAAAGACAGTCACAAGAAGGATGCATAAGATTTTTGCTAAGTTCTTTTGGGGGAACACTGACACTGAAAAGAGGAAACATTAGGCCAACTGGGGGAGCATATGTTTCCCTATTGATGAAGGAGGACTGGGTTTAAGATCTTTATTTGATCTGAACAAAGCTACAATGGCTAAATTGTGGCGGAATTTCAGAACCAGTATTGAGACTTTATGGGGTGCTTATATGGAAAACAAATACAATAAGAAATTCCATCCATTATTAGTACAATGAACAGGGGCCTCACACACCTGGAGAAGCATGTTGAAGATCAGGGATGAAGTTGAACTATACATATGGTGGCAGATGAAGGCTGGGAATTCCAGTTTTTGGTTTGATAACTGGACAAGGGATGGACCTCTATATTTTACTGAGGAATCTACTGTGGAAGAAGAAATAGAGGTTAAGAAGTTCCTGCGGGATAGTAGATGGAACACCTAGCAACTTCAAAATGTCATACATCCTGACACAACTGCAAGTGTGGTGGAAGAAATATGTCCTAAGGAGGAGAGTTTGAATGATATCCCCCCGGTGGACTGGTTCCTCTAATGGACAATTCTCAGTTAGTTCAGCCTATAGTATAGTCAGAACTAGAGGACACAAGGTGGATTGGCACAAAAAATTATGGGCTAAGCATCTTCCATATAAGATAAGCTTCTTTCTGTAGAGGTTACTAAAGAAAAAGGTTCCTACTAATGACACTCTGAGAAATATGGGAATCCCCATAGTCTCAAAGTGTTGGTGTTGCATGAATGGAGTGGGGGAGACAGTGCCCCATTTTTTTCTGACCTCTTCCATAGCTCAAAAGCTGTGGATGGATTTTGTTAATTGTGTAGATTTTATCATGAAGGATTATCAAGTAGGGTGCATAATATTTAGATGGTGGAACTTTGCTTCAAAACTGAAGGGGAGGCAAGTCTTATATGTCATCCCAGCAATACTTGTATGAGAGCTTTGGAAGATGAGGAGTGCAGTGAGATATGGGAAAAAGATAGAGTACAGTGCTCTTCATCATACGGTTCTGAGTACAATTCAACAGTTGATGAAGATCACATATCCTGAATATAACAAGGTGCCAGACAATTGAATAGGTTGTTATGACTTGTTACAAAGTCATAAATGCAATGTATCCTACACTTTCGTCACTTGGTTTGCACCCAACTCAGGAGTGGTTAAGTGTAACACTGATGGAGCTTGTAAAGGGAATCCTGGAGCTAGTTCTTATGATTTTTTCTATAGGAATAATACAGGGGATGTGATATATGCTGAGGCTGGTTAACTGGGAATGGCTACTAATATTGTTGCAGAAGTTATAACAATCAAAAAGGCAATGACTTATGGGGTGATGCAAGGGTATCCACACATCATAATTGAGACTGACTCCCTAAGTTGTGCAAGATTATCAGACTAGAATGGAAAGTACCATGGGAGTTAATACACATAATTAAGGAAACACGGAGAATAATGGCCAATCAGAACATACAGGTAGTACATACATACAAAGAGGCAAATTTCTTAGCTGATCACATTGCAAATTTAGCATTTGAAGCAGATACAAAGCAACAGTTCTGGAGATTTACAGAGTTACCAAGCTCAGCTAGGAAACTAGTCAACATAGGTAAACAAAACACCCCAGCTTTCAAAGTCAGACCAACAAAAGCAAATAGGGCAACGACTAGCAGAAATTAGTTTGCACAAACATATATACAAGACGAATGAGAATAGACATTTTTGTGCTAACTAGCCTACACTACTTCAGACCTCAAAAAGTGACGCAACATCAGCAAAAGGAAGAACTTAGAACCAGTCATCGCTACGAATGTGAAGAAAAGGCATAGAATCCTTGTAGCCGCGTGAGCACCTCTCTTCTACTTTTGGCTCTGAAAAGAAGACGAACTCAGGAAGGAAGTGGAAAAAGGGAAGCTACATCAGTGAAGAGGAAAACTTGCATGGATAGTTCTGCAGAAATAGCGATGGGTTTTAAACCCTTCATGTTCTAATCTATTCCTATGGGGACAACATCTAACAAAGGAAAGATCGAGTTAGAATCTAACGAAGATAGAGAAGAGAAGGAACATGGTGATTACAAGGTTTTACCTTTGATTGCTGAACATAGAACAACAAGAAGACTAAGGTGGAGGTTATTAATCATCCAAAGCAAAAGCATCTTCAAGCTCAAGGACGGAAATGGCTAAAACATTTGCTGCGGCAGAATTTTCGGAAGAAGGAAACCTAGGGCTACTTATTTATAGAATGTTTTTGGATCGGGTTAAATTTTTCCACTCCCTCTTGTACGCTCACTTTGAGCCCAAAGTTTCTCTTGGTTTTTTGAATAAATAAAAATCGAGTCACTGACTCAAATTCATTAAAAAAAGAAAAAGCAAAACACAGGAATGAAGAGTCAAAGATCTGGTTGACGTTAAGACTTCAAGCCTAGAAATAATTCATTCACAATCAAAGGGAAAATAGATCATCCTGTTCAATCAAAGAAAATACAACAAAAACAGAACAAAGACATATACACAACTATACCACTGAAAAACACACACTCCTTATATATGAATCCTGGCTTCGAACAAGGTCAACGTCTCGATCCTCTCCTGCAGAAAGAAGTTAAATAGTAATAAGTAAAATAAAGGGGGAGAAACAAAATAATCTATCTGGTATACTATCAAAGCATTCAATCTAAGCATCGTCTTTTAACTCGGCCTTAGCTGATATCTATGCTCTTCAACTTTGGACGTGCACGAATGGCACTTACACTTAAATAAAATTGATCAAGTAGACACACATGTCGTACATGACATAATACACATAGGATGCCACATAGAACATCACGTAGGATGCATGTATCTATTTGTTCAATTTTATATAAGTTTACATGTCTACTTGTGCACATCCAAAGTTGGATGACATAGATGCAGTTAAAAGAGCACATTTATGTGTTATGCAAACTTATATTGGAATAAAAAGAACAGTATTTCCTAATCTGAATCCTGGTTAAACCATTCACATAAGTAAGAACAGGGTGCTGTTCATAATGTAAGGGGAAAACTTAGCTAAATAACTACACAAGAAATAGTTTTACAGGGCATTTTACGAATATGGTCGTGTAGAAAAAAACTTAAAGAAGACTACTACAATAGAGATTTTAATCATGTCAATATAAATGAATTTCAACTGACCTTTCAACTATCACTGTGTGTTCTCGGAATCAGTTTCAGGAGGGAAAATGGTGAGCTTGAATTTCAGTTTGGTGCTTTCTATCTCTTTTGCAGATTTGACTGCTGCTTTGCTTGTCTTGTGCAGTCTTATCTCTTGAAAGTTATGTATATCAGCCAAGCCAAGTAGCACACCATTGAGTTTATCACACGAGATAAGAACAAGGTGCCGAAGAATTGGGAAATTAAGACTTGATGCTTTCCAAGATTCTAATTCCGACCTTTCAATCCACAACACCTGGAGCGCGCTAAAACCTCCTATCTCCGGCTCCTAAGACTCACCTACGAGTGCATTTTCTTTCAACTTTAGGACTTCCAGGGACTCCAACTGTGCCAATCTATTCGCATCGCTCCAAGAAAACCTTGTCTTTGCCAAAGTTAACTTCTTCACTGTACGTACAAGTCTGAAGAATGCTGCAGGAAGGTGAAGTGCTTTATTCATGCAATGAACCTCATTGAACAGCTTCAAATGTTCCAGGCACTTTAGCTTTTCAAGATTGCTGATTCCACCCTTGGATTCAAGAAAAGATGCCATTTGCCCTCGACTGCTCAATTTTTTCAGATAACAAGCCTTTGCTAGCACATCTTTCTTACAACTTTCTGGTGCGACCATAGAAAGAGTTTGTAGACAAGAAGCTTTACCTGTCGAGGTAGCAGGTGTAGATAATTTTGCTGGTGTGTTGGTGTGGAGATGCCGTAACTGTAACAAGTTCAATATGTCAGCTTTCACATCAAGGGTGGGCTCTGAGGTACTTGTATTGATTATTAGAGTTTATAAATTCCAAAATTTACCAAAGAACAGAGGAAGGGCCTTGAAGTCGCCTGAGATGGCAACATACCTCAAATGATATAACTGGTTAAATTCTTTGGTGAAAATAAATTTGATGGGTTCAATGTCCAAGACTCTGATAAGTGTAAATGCTTTGTGGATGTGTTTGATGTCATTAAGAGACAAGTCAATTTGTTTCTGTTCTGAGGAAAAAGATCTTACATGTTCTGCAACAGGTTTGTCTAGTAGAAACTTATTCAGAATAGAGGGCTGAAACACAACCGACGACAAGTATCTTTGTCTTGAATGGAAGGAATAGCTTGATCGGATGTTAGATGCAATTGCTGAAAGAGCCATTTGTTACTTGCCTTTGTTCTCCAGTACTCATGCAGCATGTCGTGAAGACGACATATTTTTATTTGACCATCAGACTTCTTTCGCATCAATACCACTAAATTTCTATTGACAAGATCATTCAAATAAAACTCAGCTATCTCCTCAAGAGTGTATGTCTGTTGGGGCTTTATTAACCCTTCGGCTATCCACAAACGAATCAATTTCCAACAAGAGATATCAAAGCCTCGAGGATCTGCACTTCTTGAGGTAAGCGATTGTAACTCATCTCTACAAATTTCAAGCATCCATCTTCATTACTTTTATAAACATGTTCTGCCACATTTCTCTGAATTCTTAGCTAATCATTTGTATTCGGACGACCTCTAAATGCTCCTGCACTTACCACTACTGCAAGTGGTACTCCACCACAGCTTCCTGCAATTCCTTTTCCAGGTTCAACTAATTCATCAGGACAAGCCTTGCCAAAAACTCTCTGTACCAACAATTCAAAAGGATTCAAGAATTTCAGATCATGAGGTTCTGGATTGGCATAAGTAGCGTGTTATCATGATTCGATGCCCCTTTTTGTTTTCTGCAAAAACTTTCTTTACGTGATCAATTACTTCTGCTACCCACACATCATCCAAAACGGTAATGTGTCCACATCATCACTGAGATGATCTTCTGTGTGTCTTTGTGAAAAATTTGAGAATACTAAGATAAATATCCTTTATTTTGTATTCCTGACCGACATAAACCCAAAGGATTCTGAAGAATTCATATGAAAGCTTAGAATCATTGTAAAATTTTCTTGCGAGTGTAGTTTTTCCAAGTCCTGGCATACCCACCACTGGGATAATATCCACACTTTCCTCTGGTCCTTCAGCAAGTCGCTTGATCACTTTCTTAGCTTCGTCCTCAAACCCGACAACTTCATCATCCTCCAAAGAAGGACCCTCTTTAACATAATAAACAGATGGATTGCATTAGAAACAGAGTGGCTAATCTTCACAAGAAGATAATTAAGTTATATATGGTTGAATAATCTTGCATTGTAGTATAATTTGATCTATAGGAGTATAACATATTATTTACTAGCTAAAGTATTTATTTTGTGCTCCCAATATTGATTTGTGGACAAGTGGAAGTTGCTCGGATGATAAACAAGCTTACTTTCAACTTTAAATTTACGATTTCCAATCATCAAAGGAGCAAAATAAATAAATCATCAAGGCTATTTTACATTATCAAGATTGGGTGCAGCGTATACTCTGACTTCTTAATAAGCAGAGTCAATATTTAAAGAAGAGGGTAAATGAACAGTTTGTTGTAATGACATCATATAAACATATTTCAAACTATCAAATTTTAGCAAGCTCCGTAACTCAACTATCGGAAAAGGGCCTAAAATGTTCTCAAATTATTAAAAATAGTATAAAAATGTACTTCATGCACCTATTGGCCCTAAAATACCCAGACATCCACTTTGGATCCAAAAATGTGTTTCATTTACCTTTTTGGCTCACTTATACCCTTGAAACTAATAACTCTTTTTTTTCTTTTAATATTTATTATGTTTCATTTTCTCATGGAATAAAATAAATCCTCATCCTCAATTTTTTTTATAAAAAAATGTCTTATATATATGTATATTTTTTTATTACTTTTTAAAGTTTATTTTGGGATTATAAAGAAAGATATTATTTTGATTTGGAAAAAATATGTGAAAAATCTAATTAAATAAAAAATAAAATAGTAGTTTTGCTGTAGTTTTTATAAAAAAAATTTAGGTCCATGAAAAAGGTATATTTTTTGGATTTAATAAATTATGAAAAAAAATCTTTAAAAGACTCTTAAAAAATCCAAAGTTACAAATTTTGAATTTTTTTTTAAAAAAACCTTCACATACTTGTAATTTTTTTAGACAAAATAACTAATCTTTTAAGGATCTAAACAATTTATTAAAATTAATTTAACTTTCTTAATTTTTTATTTTAAATCAAATTTGAATAGTTTTCATTATTTTTTATTATAACATTTAAAAAAAAAGATTTTCTCTCTGGATAAATTTAAAACCTACTTTTTCACTAACTTTATATATTTTTAAAAAGTTTTCTTTTAAAGAAAAATCGATTAATTATTTTATAAATCACTTTAATTATTTTTTAGTAAAATCACTTTGATCCTTAAAGAAATTCATTATTTTAGTTTGAATAAATTATGGAAAGAAATCTAATAGAGATGGGAATTTATTTTATTCCATAAGAAAATAAAATTAATAAATATTTCTAAAAGAAAGGGTTTTTAGTATCCTGATCCAAAAATGTAAATGAAAGATATTTTTGACCCAAAGATGGATATCAACGACATTTTAGGTCCAATAGGTGGATGAAAAATATTTTTATACTATTTTCAATAGTTCGAGAACATTTTAGATCCTTTTTCATTTTTAAATCAGAGATTCTTGCATCATATATGAAAGAAGTCAAAGAAGATTTAATAAAAATTATGGGTATAAAATTCTCAGTTAACATACTCATGACGACATCCACATAGAAGGCAGAAACTTATCTAGCAGGTGAAGTCCAAAATGTTTATAGTACAAAAAAGATGGATATTCAAGTTGGGGCTCATGCAATGGAATGATCAATAAATTTTAGGAGGACAAAAAAACAAAAATAAAATAGACACTAGAAAATTTAACGTGGTTCACCCAAAATTTTTGGGCTAGGTCCACAAATCAACAATTCTACTATATTTCTTCTACTATTACAAATAGTAGGCACAAGTGTATAATTTTTTCTACTATTACAAATAGTAGATTCTCAGAGAAAAATACCAAAAATAATGATCACATTATTTCTTCTAGGAAAAAATATTTCTTAACACATACACTCTAATTTTTCTTTACAGACTATTTTATTTTATAGTCTATGGTGTATGTCACACAAGAAAAAAATACTTACTTTCTCTCTGTGGCTCTCACTGTATTTTTCTCTCTTCTGAATAATCTTAAAAAAACTAAGGAGCAATTGCTCCTTTTATAGAAATGTTGGCAGGCTCCCTTTTTTAATTGTCAAAAGTTGGTGGCCAAATTCAAAACAATATGCTCCTTTTTTTAATTGTCAAAAGTTGGTAGCCAACTTTGAAACAATATGCAAACCAGACGACTTGAGAAGCCAAATTCAAATTATGTTTGAATTATTGCATGTGGACCCTCGATTTGGAGGGATCCACTTAACAATTCTCCCCCTCCCAACAAATGGAGGGCTCTGTCAATCCTGCATGTCACGACCCGAATCCCCGGACCATGACTAGTGCCGATAGGGCACTTGGACTAATCTTAAACCACAACGAATCCCAAATTTTGTTCACGAATTCTACCGGAATTTCAGCAGAGTTTCCTCTGTTTTACTGACTAAACCCAACTGCAAGAAAAGACAGCAGCGATCAGACAGGCAGGTAGATATAACTTATAATGTAATCAAATGAAAGTGCGGGCCTATATGGCCTCCGCTGCGGTCCTGCCGCCTAATAAGCATGTCATACATATATATACATATAATG
>JAABOM020000084.1:1528996-1545095 GCA_011800125.2 Solanum clarkiae
TAGTACTCAGTTTTTCGACTGTGTTGTTATGCAATATCTGTGCAAAGTGTGTTCATGCAAGGGGGTCAAATCTTTGATATATTTTTATACCAATTATATTCTTTTAGATGATTTTTTTAATTTTATTATAAAGATCATTCAAAATATTAATTTGTTAACATTAATAACCAAAATTCCAAAGACACACTTACACTTTTACTTGGTACTATTACCCCCCTCGCTGAACTTATTTTTTTCATAATTTAATGCCTCTTCTTTGCCTATGTGGCATGTGGGGTCGCGCGTGTACTACACATAATATGATTTAGCTGGTTAGGCGTGTTAAGTAGACAAATAAGGGGTATTTAATTACGAAAAAAATAAGTTTCAGGGGGATCATAAGACCAAGTTAAAGTTTAAGTGTGTCTCTGGGATTTTAGTTATAGTTTGGGGGTACTTGTGCATTTTTTCTTTAAAATAATATATAGTTCTAATACATAATTACATAGAACTGTTTATAAAACATATACAATACAAGTTTTATTTATAAGTAACACATTTATCACACATTTTAATATGCATTGTGTCAATTTCTTACCAAACAAATATAATAAATTTTTAAGCACTTATGATAAATTTATATTATATGCATAATTCACTTTTAATACAAATATAGATTTATCATAGTATTGCTATGTATTATTAAAAATGATAATAAAAAAAAAGCTTACTAGAATCAATAATTATTTATCAAAAAGATATTGCCCCGAGTAATTTTTTTCAATTAACAGTTTGTACCTTAAGCAAATGATGCTCCACGTTTCATTCTACGTGATATTATTCGATTATGTACCAAGAACACATTACAATAATTAAACAAACCATTGTATTTTCATGGCAAATCGTTAAACGTATCAATATTATGTATATTATTATTTTGACCAGGACATAGTCAACTTTATATTATTATTTTGACCTCCATTTCTCCATGACATTAATTCCTTCCTCTTAAAGTAAGAGACAGAAAATGTACGTATAGACTTAGACTGGAAAGGGGCTAGGCTGTTCTAAATCTTCTGGATTATATTACTGCATTTATTATTGAAAGAAATTGATTCCAACCCATTTTCATGATCTAAATTAGACATTTTCTTGACATAAATAGTACAGTACTATTCACCATTCAAGAAACTGCCCATCATGTCTTTGTAGGGTCTAGGTGAAAGAGAAAGGCTTTATGGATACAAATCTGTTCAGATTCTTCTCTCTTAAGCATTCTTCGTGATTTGAGAATCATTAATGGTGTATTTTTCAAATTATGATGATTTAAGTTTGATTTCCATGAAAGAATTTTGTATTAATCTTCTTGAAGTGGTCTGATATATTTTGATCTCTTTATAAATACTCCAAGAGTTTATGAGATTTCTGAGGCACCTTACCCTTTTATATAGGAAATAACAACTTTCAACAAATTTAGAGGCCTAAAGCCAAACTTCATAGAGAGACCGAATAATTATAGCATACTGAGTATAATCCTACAAATGAGGTCCCAAAAAAAGATACACGTGGACATTATGAAGTTAGAATATAAACCATATAAATTTTCAATGAAAAACATATGACAGAGTTAGAATAATAAAACATAACTCAAAATTTTGAAAAGTTTATATTATGATATTGAAATAATATTGTGCTGAATAAGTTAATAGAACAATATTAAAGTAATGTTGATTAATTTTACTAATTGAAATTTGAAAAAGATACAAAAAATAAATTTGATCTTTTTATAAATAATAATAATACTAATGTAGAAAGTTTGACCTTTTGAAAGACTTAACATTCAATAGTGATATAATAAAAATAGTGAAAGAGAAATTCTTTTTTTTTTTTAAAAAAAAAGAAGAATAAACAGTTTTTAAGAATTAATTTTATTAACAATATATAAATTATTATTTTCCTTAAAATGTCTATATATGTTCCTTTCCCTTGAAAAAGTAAACATAAGAATAATAATCATGGTTTATGATAACCGTCATAATATAAATGAGGCAACAAAATAGATAGCTACATAAGAAATGATGTTATAATTAACTAAACACTATTTCATTTTTCAATTATTAAAACGATCTTTATATTATATTTTCTATTCAATTTTTTTTGAATTTATCAATACATAAATTTTTTTTAACAATAGCACATATATATACATCTTTGAAAGAAAGTGGGGGCCCCAAAAAATTAATGTCCCAAACGATTGTTTTAGTGGCTTTATGGTCAAGACGACCCTGAAAATAACCTTCAAAAAATCCTAATTAAAATAAGACATATCTTGTATACTCCTACAAAATTTTGATGTCTAGCGACAAAAAACAACTGAAGTTCTTGAAACACAAGAATAATAATGAAAATATAGAACAAAAATGTAGATCCGGATGTTGTTTTTCTCATTTTCTGTTTATTGAAGAAAATAAACACGCAAGTATTCATGGCCATTCAAATAATATAAATCTGGATAAATCCGTGCAACGTATTGTTCTCATTTTCTGTTTATTTTCTTTCTTTCAATGATACTCTTTCATATATTAGTGATATTTTTACCTATTATTTATTATTCTTCCATCTCATTTTATGTGATATCTTTGATTTGACATGGTATTTCAAAAAAAATAAGAGTTTTGAAACTTGTGGTCGAAAAGTTAAATTATTTCAAATTAAAGTAAGTGACATTCTTTTTGGTACGAATCAAAAAAAAAAAAAGATATTACATAAAATAGAACTGGGGGAGTACAATTTATGAAATATACAAATTTTAGCTTTGAAACATACACTTAAATATAAGTTACTTTTTTATGATTATAAATATAAACATATTCAGGTTTCTTGAAGTTAAAAGAACATCCAATAGCAATTATTTGTATCAGTAACTCATCCAATAATCGTAATTCGTACGTAATATTAATATACTCAATAAAATTTTATCTTTATTAAAGCGTATAATTGGAACTCTACTTACCCTTTTCCATATTATTTTTCTGTCATCTTCACCTTATAATTTGATTGTATGAAGTGCAAATTAACTGGATGTTGAATTTTATTTTTATTTTTTACCGAAATGAAATAATTCAGTGCCTCCCAAGTCATGAGCAGAGTGCATATATATATATATATATATATATAGAAAGAGGAGACAAATGGTTGTTTTTATATTTGAAAGTTATATGGTTTAAATTAATGAGATATTTGGCTAAATATAAATATTTTAAAAAATATTTCTTTTTAAAAAGTTAACTAGTGGAGAAATATAAAGGAAGAATTTTGTTGTATTTACTGACCTAGAAAAGGTAGATTACTAAGCTCGAAGGAAGGTTATATGCTTCGAGGCTAAAGATCATGTGGTATGCAGTAGGATGATTAAGGATAGTAGCAGCAGATTCAGAGGACTTTCCTATTGTGTGGAGTTTCACTAGGAATCAACTCTTACACCATTACTATATGTTTGGATGAATTTGCATGTTATATCTAAGATGAGGTATCATAATATACGTTATTTGTATATAAAATAATATTGATTGACGAGATTTGTAATTGACTTAACGCTGGGATGGAGATTTAGAGATAAACCTGAAAGTCTAAGGGTAATATTTAAGTGTAGGTTCAGCAATGAATTATAAAAGGTTGGCATGGGAGTGAGAATTGATGCATAAGCCATATCCAAGAGAGGAAGTTTCACGTATCTTGAGTCTTTGATTTAAGAAAATTGGGAAATTTAATTTGATAATATTGTCACATAGCATATTGATGTGGGTGAATGAATTGAAGGCTCCATTTCAGAGTCTGATAAGAATGTACCATCAAAACTTGAATATAAGTTCTAAAAAGTGGTGGTTAGGTTGAATATGTTGTATGTTGGACTGTTCAAAATTGAACCAAAATCAATAATCCAAATTGAAAAAATGCTACTCCCTATGTCCTATTTTATGTGATACATTTTCCTTTTTAGTCCATTCCAAAAAGAATGTAATCTTATTATAATTAGAAATAATTTGACTTTTAAGTTCTCCTTTTTACTCTTAATGAAATGAATAACAGTCATGTTGACATCCAAGTTTTACTCTCCACAGTATAAATTAATCATCGAGGTTTTAATTTTAACAATTTAAATAATTAGCTTTTAAAAATGCAAAAAATATTTTCTCAAATAATCTCACTTTTATTTTAAGAATTATTATTTTAAATTAATTTTTAATTATTTCAAGATGATAATATTAAAATCTCTTTTATTAACTTGTATTAACTTGTTATCTAGTTAAATTAGATAATCGAATTCAATTTGACCGCATTTAATTGGTCGAAATGACAATCGAAGTGGCTAATATCTTAATTCTAAACTCCCTACTCATGTAACCCATTTTCAGCATTCAAATGGACCAATTTCTTGGCCCAAAACCACTCAAACCCGACCCAAACCCCCTTTTCAGCCTGTGGTGTATATACATTTGCATATAATACATACATTATATACATATATTTTCACGTGGGGGCCACGCGCCCCCAATTTCCCCATTTCTCTTCCCTTTCCCTCAACGTACATATTTCTCTCTCCCAACCCTTTCTCCTTCATCTTCTCCATACGACCAAACCAGTGACCGAACCCAGTAACGCCAAATTCGAGATTTCCCTCGACGATTCCATCCCCAATTCGTGCCAACGTGTCGTCCCTCCCCTCACTCCGTACAAACCTGTTGGAGAAGATTCCTCTACGTGTCTCGATCGCGTTTTTCCCCTTTTGAATCTCAAAGGTCGAGATCCTCAAATTCGTTGAAGATTTGGCACGAATCGAGATTCCCTTAACCTTTTGAAGAATTTGAATTTCAAAAACCCCAAATTCGACGCCCAAAATCCCTAATTTGCCCTCTGATTTTCCCCCCATTTGTTGCCCTAAATTCAAACCTATATAATCCCCTTTCTTCTATTGATTAAGCAGCCATTGATCATTATAGAAACCCTAAAAATATCACAGCCGTGTTCGTCATCTTGAAAGCCCTAGAAAACTTCAAATAATTCCCACAGCAGTTCTTAACCTCAAAAAGCCCTAGAAAACATCAATTTCGGAAGCTGTTTCAGTTTCCAAAACCCTAGGAAGATTTTTGCTTCCTAATTTTTAATCAACATTGAAGCTTCAACTTTGGAGTCGGGAAATCGGTCAAGGAGTCGCTATTTTCGTGGTGGGAGTTCGTTTCCATTCGTCGTTCCCAAGTTTCGCTGCTTCAAGAAAGGTAACGCTCTTTTCTCGTTCTTCTTCACCTCGTTCAAGTCTCACACACTGTATTCGAATGTGAATATTGAAGTTATATCGAAATCTTCTGTTTGCATTTTGTTTGTTGACTGGAAACCCCTGTTATGACGAGTCGATGCTATGGTGTTGTTGATTACTGTTGTTAAGACATTTTCCAAAACCGAAGGTTCATCTTTGAGTTATGAAGGTCTCGTTTTAATACTGGTTTCACGCTTCTATTTGAGGCTTTGTTGTGTTTGGTCGATTTCAAATTTTTTTAAGTTAAATGACGCTTTAAAATGGCTGTTTGAGTTATCCTGCTTCAGTTTTCTATTGTTTTCAAATATGTCAAGATCTTAAGTTGCTATTATGTCATCTTGTTTCAGTCTTTTGTTAGCTGTGTTTGCTTTTAATGGTTATCTAATGTTCTAGATGTAAAGATGAGATGCTGGCTTGTCTCTTAAGTTGATCTCCTTCTCTGTTTCCGTCATCAAATGTATCTCAATCTCCATAAGATTTATTAAGATTACTATTAGATGAACACAACCTGTGAGCCTTAGTCCATGCTTAACACGATTTGTTTATCAGTGTTGTAAAGTCTCAATCCTGTCTCTATAGTTGCATGTTGATGTGTTTGGCTTCATCTTTTGTAACTAAGTCACAATTTTTTGTACGAACAAACATTGTAGTTTGAGTCATTTGTAGATCACTTCAA
Organism: Solanum clarkiae; assembly: GCA_011800125.2. NCBI lineage: Eukaryota > Viridiplantae > Streptophyta > Magnoliopsida > Solanales > Solanaceae > Solanum > Solanum clarkiae. The sequence goes on from JAABOM020000084.1 coordinate 1,534,966, forward strand.
TCTTTTCTTTGGTTTAGTCAGTAGGAAACTGTTTGTCATAAGTTGGTCTGGCTTTTGGTGGTTCTAACTTCATCTCATTATGTTCTGTTTGTTCTTGTTTTATTTGAATCGTCAAGTTTCGCGCTATAACATCCTTTGGTCTCAACAGCCTATCAATTATTTCATTCGAACTTGATGTTGTGTCCAAAAATTCTTGACTACTCACATAGTTTTGGTTTGGCTGTGTCTTTGCTTTTGAAGTTTAAGTTGTAGTCATCTTACTCTATTATTTCCATGTGATCAGTTGATCTGCACTTGTGATACATGTTGTTCATCTTAATGATCTCATTTCTCTGTTCCACAATTGCATTTGAGGGTTCAAGGTCCTTGATGAAATTATTTGATACTAGAGTGTTAGCTGATTGAGACCACCTTTGTTCCTAATTGCTTGCTTTCCAGTGGGTGGTTATTTAACTAATTACATGCTGCTTTTCTGCTTCTGGTTAGTTTTTAGAGTTGTTTGATTAATTCACATTCTTTCTTCTCGCATGTGATGTTGTTTTGAGTCTATTTGAGCTCCTCCCTGCATTTCCTTGAATGTCGAGTCAGTTGCGAATGTGTCCAATTAAAGGAGCTGGTTACACACTACTTTGGGAGGCGCAACATGGGAATATACAGTTGTTGATATAGGAAGTATACATTGGTGATATACAGCAGAAAATGGGCCAAAAGCCCAAGAGCAGCAGCAAGGATATGGGCTAAAAGCCCAAGGAGCAGCTGAGTAAATTTAATGGGCCAGGCAGGCAGTCTCTAGAAAATAGGGCAGGTTTTGGAATTGGGCCTGCCAAGCCCAAATTTTATTTTAATTACTTTTCTTGTGTTCTATTATTTATTTCATAGTATTTGTTAGTATTTAACCCTAACTCTAACATTATTTGTATTATTATTTGTTATTAATCTAATTGTTTTCCCAATATTGTCTTCATATATGTTAATTTTACTTTTTAATGATTTTCCTAGTGTTAGATATCTTGCAATTTATTTTGGTAAACTTTTTATAGATCAAGTGTCAATTCAATTTCAAACTTCGTTACTTTGTCAAAACTTAGTCAACTTTGTCAAAACTTAGTCAATTTTGTCAAAACTTACTCAATTTTTCAAACTTAGTCTCTTTTTCAAACTTAATCAATTTTTCAAACTTAGTCAATTCTTTTTTTAAAGTTAGTCAAACTTCCTAATCGTTGGTCAACCGCAAGTTAGCGATCATTTTGAGTGATTAATTTCTTCTCAAAATAGAAATTGGACCCTTACCCATCTCTTGGAAATTTTAAAATTTTTCTGTTAGGTTTGAAAATTTTAAATTATGTTTCTTAATTTTCCTTAAAATTAAGTGGCGACTTTGTTTTATTTTGGGAATTTGATTTATACTTAAATTGATTTAGTAAATCTTATTCCCGAAAGTCAGTCAACATTATTTTTCAACTAACAAGTCACAAATATCTAAGAGTTGTTTTAGATTACCAATTTCAAGTCTTCTTTTTTCTTAAACATCATGCTAAGTGAAAAGGTGTCACATAAAATGAAACGAAGGAAAAGTTAATTTATTGTCATTAGGTTATTGATTTAACAGTTTGATAATGGATTACCAAAAAAAAAATTAGTTTGACAATGGTTTAGATTTTATCTTTATTGATTTATTAAATTTATAATGATTCGAAAATTTTCTTAATAAGTTAATCGATAATTCAATAAAAATTAAAAATAAATCTTGTGGTTTCATTATGTTCCTTTATTCCAATTTAGCAAATAATGCAAAATCAATTGTTGCTTTGTGTTGTAAAAAACTATTCTGTTAGGAAACTAATCAGCTTGAACAAAGATATTTAGTGAAACAATTTGTGAATACTTAGCTAGAAAATTATATGTATAATTTACATAAACGTTAGAGTGTTAAGAATAAATTTCAATATATACCGATTGTTTTCATATTTATAAAAATTTCTTTTTGTTTTTTTTAGAGAAACACGAATACATATGTTACTTTAGTTATACAAATTGATGACTTTAATGTTGTGTTAAATAAGGAAAAAAATAATGGAAGATTTATTTAGAATCTCATAATTAATGGGTTACCTTCTTTTACTAGGCTAATTAAGTCCTTTCAAATAGTAAGAGATTCAAAATTCTTTAAGCCTATCATCCAGCAGACGAATCATTCAAAATTTTAAAAATTTGGGAGAAGATGCATGTCACACCCCATGAGGGTATCCTAGACATGACCGATACTCAAAGACTATTGCTAATCCCTAGTCGAACTACTTGGTCTTATCACATTTATTTATTCAATAACTAATAAATCAACAGAAGTATAAAGATAACAATGGGCAATCTAGTCTCGAATACCACATTAAATAACTAGGTTAGTCAGAAAGAAACTAGATCAACAAGTCTCAACATCAATACTCAACTCTAATCTATGAAGCCTCTATCACTATCAAATAGTGTCAATGACAGACCCATGGCTACCTCAAATAAAAAATAAAGCTAACTCAAGTTTAACTCTAATAAGCTAGATAAAAACAAAGCGATGATCCTTCAATGTAAAGGAGGCTTACCAACTCTTGTGACTGCATAGATCCTCAACGATGCTCTTGTTGACGATCTCTGGTACATGCCTCTGCATCATTTTATGATGCAGTCCAAAGGGGACGTCAGTATATGGAGTGTACGAGTATGTAAAATGGTTGAATGAAACAGATGCAGGTAGAATAATATAGAAATAACATCAACTCAGAATATACTCAATCAGAATGTCAAATATCTCATCAATCAACTCAACTCAACTTAATTGAATTCAACTTGACTCAACTCGACTCAGAGCACTCAGTGTGGGGACTATCTGGGAGTTTCTCTTATTCGACAACAATCACTTATGAGCCAGTGATTGTACAACAATTCCGCTCATGTTGTCACAGTCATTCCGTACTTGCCAGGTAAAGAACGAATTGGATCCACTAAGGATCTTGCCTCTACAAGTGCTCTATTGTTTTTAGGGACTTTAACTCAAGGGGAACCTCAATGTAATGGTTCTATCCTCACCTACGCTTAGCAATTAACATAGTTAATGAGCGCGAATTGGGTTTACTCTTACTGATTTTGGTGCTCCATACTCCTTCTAAGACTCAATGCTCATAAAACTCCATAGCTCAGTCAAATCATCTCAAGTAGCCTCATGGAGGCACTCATCATTTCAATTAGTCTCATAGAGACTCTCATCATCTCATTAGCTCAACCCAACAGGGCCTTTCGGCCTAACATCTCAATCAACTCATCAACTCAGTTCTTATTGAATAACTCAAGGACTCAGATCAATCACTAAGAGGAAGTCAATTGGATAGAACTCTAGGATTCAATTATGGATACTCATAGGATCATCAAACTCAATTAACTCAACCTCATACTCAAATCAAGATTACCATCAACATACTCAAGTGAAGGTTGTATACTCTATCCCTAAGTTCATTCATGCATACTTTCACAAAATAACATATAGCGATATGCCATAACTCATGAAAAGTAATAATTTAAGAAATCAAGTATACGATGATCATTAATATATGAAAATACATGTAATGTGTGTATAATTTTTAAGAAAATATTTAAAAATCATGTATGTTGACTCATGGGACTCTCAGCTCCTCTATTACCATCAATGGGGCACATGGAAGAATAGTTCCATGCTTTAGTTTAGTCTTACATACCTGGTGTGAAGCTTTTGACAATCAATCCTCAAAGAACTCTTCTTAAACTCCTCGAATTTACGTTCTTCTTCTCTTTTCTTTAGCCCTAGTCTTTGTTAGAACTTACAAACGACGTAGAATGGGGATTAAAATCTTTTTTACGCTCAAAATGACCCATTTAAATCGTGGTTTAAGTTTAGGAGGGGTTGGGAAGATCTGGAATGCCCCTTGTAAAATTAAAAAAAGAGTTCGATTCGATGTAACCTAGTCCTCGACGCAGACTGGGTGGTTTTTAGATGATTTTCACCCAAATTCTCTGATCAAGTTTTCTAATCCCATAGAAAATATTAGGACCAAAACTAAGTATAAGTCTGCGAACGCACACCTGTCGCACACTTATTCTACAAATTATTTTTGCATCAAAAAATTATCTTTTGATCTGGTTGCTCTAAAAATCAACCAAGATCATTTCACTACTCAATTTTCATGTTGATCGCATATCCGACCTCGAATTTACCATCGGAGCATGGGAAGACGCATTATGTGCACATCTTTCCTCTAGAGGTATTTTGATAATTTTATTGGGTGTTACAATGCATCATGAATATCTCAATTTTGTTTCGTCATTCTAGAATATGGGAATCTGAAGTGAGATATAAACGATAAAAAAGTGACAAAATCATTTTTGGAGAAAATATTTCATTTGCGAATCTGAAATTAATAATTGCAGTTGAATTAGAGATAGATGAATTCAAGAAGAATTGAAATCAGATACATTGTATAAGGTAATTCATTTGGATTTGTAAGAGATTCATTATGCATAGATACAACAGATTTAAAACTTAGAAAAATGTCGATTTTTTGACGCTTCATCTGGTGCCATTGATTGCAATAAAGATTTTGACAAGGATGCTGATGCTTTTAGCTTGGTTGAATTTTCAAAGATGGTCTATCATATTATATACTTGACTTGGAAGCAATAAACTAAATCATGGATACAAACAATATCGATGTGAAGGAAAAATAATTATATAAGTGGAATGGCAAAATATAAAATAAAATAAGGCTTCAATTTCAATCTGACAGAAGGTCGAACTCCTGAATCAAGTATTAATCAAGTATCATTTTGGATGATTCATTGCAAAAAATAATTTTTACACAAACTTGATACACTGATTCAAGTAACTATACAAAAGTGTGTATTCATGCATCATGTAATATTGGTGTATCAAGTTATAAGATACATTGTACTGACCACACCTTTCATCACAGATGATTCATTTGATCTATTAATTTAGTTAAAATCCAAATTCTTCTATCAAATATTAATCAAGTATCATTTTAGGTGATTTATTGCAAGAAAACAAGTTTACTCAGGCCTGTTATAATGAATCAAACAAATATGCTCAAGTGATCTAATCATGTATTATGATTTAGTGGTATATCAAGTTATATGATACGCCCTACTTATTATAATTTCTTTATATCTGATGTAATTGACATATTGATGTTGTTGAAAATCAAACTCCTGAATCAAGTATTAACCAAGTATAATTTTGGATGATTCATTGCAACAAAATAATTTTACACAGGCTTGCTACACTAATTCAAGTAACTATAGAAAAGTGTATAATCATATATCATGTAATATTAGTATATCAAGTTATAAGATACATTGTACAGATCACACTTGTCATCGTAGGTGATTCAATTGATTTATTAATGTAATTAAAATCAAAACTCTCCTGTCAAATATTAATCAAGTATCATTTTGGGTGATTCATTGCAAGAAAACAAGTTTACTTAGACATGTTATAATGAATAAAACAAATATACTACAGTGGTCTAACCATGTATCATGTTTTAGTGGTGTATCAAGTTATATGGTACACTCTACTTATCGCAATTTCTTTATGTATTGATATAATTTGTATATATATTGAGGTTATTAAAAATCAAACTCCTGAATCAAGTATCATTTTGGATGATTCATTGTATAAACATAATTTTACAGAGACTTGGTACACTGATTCAAGTAACTATAGAAAAGTGTGTAATTAGATAACTATCAACAGGTATCATGAAATTAGATAAGTATCATGTAATTAGATATACTCGAATAAGAGATTTTCTTCATAACTATAACACTGCTAAAGTACACTATATCCTGAGATATGATACATAAAAGTGAACAGAGTATGAATGATGATACATCTGGTGTGCAAGATAAATAATTATATTAATTTTTTAAAATAAAATATATAATTTTTCAATTATGTTGAGGCATTTTGGGATTTGGACTTGTAGCTTCATCCTTATTCGATTTAAACTTCTCTCTTTTTCTTCATGGCTAGAAGATCGCGGATTTGTTTGAATTTGTTTTCATGAAAAGATTCATCATTGGAGTTATAAACACCATCTCGAATAGCTTCTTTTTATTCTAATTGAGTGAGCCCAATATTAAAGGATGGAGGATTATTCATGTGTATCAGTATATGAACTGATAAAAAAATGAAATTGTCAATGATCTACTTTAGTGAAAACGAATGGATATGAAGTTGGACTTCTTCTACTTGAGAAAAATCTTTGATTCGAGATACTTCCTGGGTTTGAATGGGAAGTTCGGAGTGTGATGGAACTTCATCTTCGAGAACAACTTCAAGATCCACTATTTGTGAAATACCTAAACTAAACGGTGGACTATAATCCATTATCGACACTTATGAAAACAAAAAACGAAAAGAAAAAAAAGATGAAAAAAATTAAAGTTTTAGGTTTAGTTGATATGATTATGAAAAAATATGATGAGGAAGACGAGATGGAGAAGACAAATTTTGATAGAATTCAAAGATAGTAAGGTATTTTTTTTGAAAATGGAAGATGTAAAATTAGGCGCAGGAATTTAGGCAAAAAAAGGAGAAAATTTAGTCTACAGAAAAGGAATGGTATGTGAAGAGTTATGTATCCATAATTAGGAGAGAGAATAAGAAAAAGAGAGATTTTAGAGATTTTTTAAAATTATTGGGACTTTGAGAGATTATTATATTATAAATTGTGTATTTATGTAAAATTTCCAAATTATATACGTAGTCCAAAAGAAATAGAAACTAAAGAAAATAACAATGAGAGAAATCTCAACCTCAAAATTTTAGTCGATGTTTGTTTTTCATGTTTCATCTTGTTTCTCATTTCAGATACTTCGAAGACATTGCTTAAAATTGTCTATCAAATGTTATACTTGATATTTTTTTACTTAAAATTATTCTATCTAATTTCTAATATCGTAAATTAATTTTCAAACGTAAATTACTTGATAATTTCTGGAATACCTATTTAATTTCGTTTGCTGCATTATCTTTAAATGATTTTCAATGAAAAAAATTCTTGCAAAATCTTAATAATAAAATCATAATTCATAAGGATTAATAATTAATTAATTAATATCTTGATGGCTATTAATAGTTAGCATGTCTACAAATTAAAACCGATAACTAAACTTTCCAAATCAAACCGAACGGTACGTAGCCCTTATGGAGCAGAGGTTGACTAGTTGAGAACTGCCTATTCAAAATATAAAACTAAATTGAGGATGCATGATGAGGTGAAAGTGTAGATATTTAGGAGAAACAACATCAGAAATAAAGATATTTGGGATAAGAGTGTTCTTCAAGGTAGACAAAATGAAAAAAGTGAGGTTAAAGTGATTCGGACATGTAAAATGAAGATGCACAAATGACATAGTGAAAAGGTGTGAAATGCTAATTATGCTGTTATAGTTAGTTTAAGAAAAGATAAAAAGTAGTCTAAAAAATAATATTGAAGAGATATTATTAGACAAGATATGTCGCATCTTAAGGACGAGACCTTGAATATGAGGTTATAGATATTGTGAAATGGGATGGAAAATGAATTAGTAAGTATTGTCTCACTTTCCTTTGTGGTAGTACAATGTACAATACATGTTCTTCATTCATACCATTTATAATACTAGCACTATCCTTGTAGTTTATCATCCTTTAATCTCTGTTGCGCTCTATTTTTTTGTGCTTGATTGTTACACTATTATTCTTTGTTGTGGTATGTTATGCACTGCTTTTTTTTTTTTAAATTATTTGCTATCCTTTACTCGAACCAAGATCTTTTGCAAATCTCCTCCTCCACAAGTTAACAGAGATGATCTTCCAAATTCCTATTAACGTTTCAACTTTTGGACATGTCTCTCCAATCACGAGGAAAATATCCTATCGGATGCATCAAGAAGTACAAGACAGCCCTTGCACCATAATCACAAGATGGATCTGGATGTCAAATAATAGCTCCACTCTTAGCAATATGTTGGGCTACATTAAATTTACCATATATTCTTTTTCGTTCATCAATCATCCCTCCAACCCCAAACACATACACAGCCAGCCAGAGGAGGAGATGGTGAGTCGTCAAGCACAAAAACCAGAAAGCTAAATGGAAAATGGAAATGCATGCAAATACCAATAACTCCTGATCGTCCACATTGAAAAGGTCCCCGCAGGGTCAAACAGTCGAGTTTTCAACAGAGGGAATAATTTTCTTTTTTTTTTTTTAATAGGGTTGGGGGTAGAGAAGGGAGGAATTGACAAACTACGTATAAGGACAATCCTAATGGACTCCAAGCCGACGCTGTGAGAAGAGAAAACACAGGATAACTAGTTACGTTTTTCCAGTTCACCCCTCTCCAGCACCCTAATAGAGCATAGAACCCACACCATATACGGAACTCATGTTTGCGGTGGGGCCAAGAGAGGGTGTCAAGGGCTACACCAAAGAGGTGTCCAACCCCCATTTCACTCTTCAAACTCGTGCATGTGATCTATGAGGTAGTTAGCAGCGAGCTCCTCATTTTTGTTGCAGGCAAAGAAAACCTCCAGTACAAGGTCATGATCAAAGCCCATTTGCTCGAGCTGCAAAAGAGGGAAAAGCAATACAAAACAGTCCTCAAATAAAGGAATGACGAATATAGATACGAAAATACACCGCCACTATGTCAGTGATCACTTACACGTTCTATGGCTTCACGCTCTTCAGGCGTTACGGATATAGCCTGTGGCATTGCTGCTGCAAGCTGGCTTAATACATTGTTGCTGATACCAAAAGAGGGAAACACGAATTAATACCAAACATAACCTTGTAGGAAAATCATTGAATATAGAAGAGTGAACATACCCTTCACCTCCTTCAACAGGCTCATTGATAAGGCGAAGAAAATCAGCCTGGTGCTCCTGTATAAGCCTCATTAGATGGGGATTCTGCTTGCCTAGCTCTTGAAGCATGGGCTGCCAACAAAGGAAAGAATGAAAAGAGAACCTACACAATTTTTTTACAGTGTGTCCAAACTAGAGAGGTACTCAAAAGACAGATTATTTCCGTAAGGAGTAAAACCTGCAAAATTTGTGGATTGGCCTGAACCATAGCCCGTAAAGCTTGGAACTGAGAATGACAAAAATTATGATGAACTTCACTAAAATGGAATTTCCAGAATGAAATAGAGGAAGGAAAATGAAGGAAGTGAAGGTCAGGAAATGTCGCACACATACCTGCTGACTGTTTCTGAGAAAGTCTAAGGTGTTCGCACCAGCAGTATTAGACCCCACACTGGGAAGACCCTGCATGACAACATGTCAAAAGATTATGCTGAAAAATTTGTCCCACCCCTTCTCCTCAAAGAAAAAGAATAAAAACATGAATTGAACCGTCTACCTGAGGAAAAAGATTCAAGGGATCTGCATTGGGTCCGCCTGCAGGAGCAGGTGCTGGTTGTGCTGCAGGTTGAGGTGGAGTGGGATGATTCCCTGCCTGCACACTGGGTGGACTTCGGGCAACAGGAGGGACCTCTGCCGTCTCAGGGATACCCTGTTAAGTAGAATTTAAAATTTTGATCAGCAATAGATATAACCAGTAAGAAGAGGTATTTGAGCAAAGCTTAAAGCCTTGCACCTTACATTTTTTTTTAATGGTCTGATGAAAAATAAAATTGACCACGAAATAGGAACTATCGCAAATTAAACCAAGAAGCTCTATATGGCTACAAGATACAAAAACTACCTCTCTACCATCATTTCAAGACCACCAGATAATTGGCTGTCAGTAAGCCAGCTAACTGGTAGTCAGACTAACTCCACATGAGTGATCCAGGCAAGAATGTGCAGTTGAAAGACAGATCAGCAGACAGCCTGAGGTCTATTTTCCCAAATTTAGTGCCCAAGTTCAAAAATACCATCACTCCAAAAATGGTAAAAGCCATCATAGAACCAGCATCCACGAATCACCAGTCCGACAGAAATAACTTTCAGAAATCAGATAATGGGAGAGGGAAAGAAGATTTAGCATCAGCAACTCGCTTGTGGGGTGGGGGGGGGGGGGGGGGGGGTAAGAGGG
>JAABOM020000084.1:1558983-1588000 GCA_011800125.2 Solanum clarkiae
TCCGACCCCCCCTCACCCTGCAATGAGCGGGAGCCTTTTAAGGCACTGGGGTATGTTGTTGTTGTTGTTGTTGTTGTTGTTATGAGACTCCTATATCTATTTCATGAAAAGCTATTACATTCACAGTTTTGAGTTGAGTTTAAGAAGTACTTGAAGCTTTTATCTTTGCAAAATATCGAAGTAATAAAGATCATGTTGAAATGACTTGCATTGATGCAACTTTCAGAAAAAGAAGAGAGTCAAGTTAAGAAGAGTTTGAGAACAGATAAAGTAGGGCTAAGTCCCAAAAGATTAAAAAGGCAATTTGAGAACTCTTACTCTTTAAGACATGAAAATTATAAAAGTTATTTTAGGAGTAGTATTGAGCATCGATATGAGTTAAAATAATAATAACTTGAACTCATAAACTACGTAGTCGGCACAGGATAGGATTGTCCAAAAGTACAACTCCTCACTTGCCACTAAAATGGCCCAGTTTTGGGATGGATCCACTCCCCTAGTTTTCGTTCCTTACCCTGGCAAAGTATGGGATGGCTCTGGCAGTGTGGCAAAACGTTGTATCACCACAAATCTCATAGTAATAGTTGTCGGTTAGAGAAACTCCCCAAGCTAAAGTAAATTAGTTTCTATATACAGAGTTTCAGCATATGTTTTGCTTTCAACATGCACTTCATTTATTACTTATGCTATTTTGTTTTGAGACATGTTTTGGTCACTTTGAATATAGTGCCTTATCCAGAGTTCCTCTTTTGGCTATTTTACATACCGTACATTCCACGTACTGACGTCCTTTAGACCAGCATAATTTTATTATGTAGACGCAGGTGATAGAGTTCCTCAGCAGATAATTTGAGGATCAGTTATCCACTCAGTTATTATGGTGAGGCCTTTTTCCAGTCAGAGGCTTTGGAGTCTTTACTTCTATTTTGGTATTGCTTTTCGGCCGTGGTTACCGTAGGCCTGTCACGGTAGTTGTTTCAGATTATTCTAGTTAGAGGTTCCATAGACTTTATGATAGGAGTTTCAGTTCTCTTTTTCATATGTTATTGAGATATTTCCTTTGTTTTGATTGTTTAGACTATTGCAGTTTCTTTAGCACATCTTATCTATGGCTAATTTCATTATTTAAATCTTTCACTAAGTAAAGTAGCCAAGTTAAGTGGTTATCTTGGGATCAAAAATGGTTTTGGGTGTCGGCCACACCTAGGATGTGAACTCGGGGCATGACAAGTCTTTACTATCATCGAGTCTTTTTTGAGTAGAAAGACTATAAAATTTTGAGATTATGGTGATTATCGATTGTTCTCTTGTTATTGATAACACACTAAGTAGAATTCTCAATTGACTTTAATTAGGAGGGTACTGCACATAATGATGTCTTCATTATCTGCAGACAAGTTTCTTGCACACAAGGTATTTGATCAATTATCATAGTATTATTTGGCCTCAAAATCAATAACAAGGATCTAGAGATGAAAAAATTCTCACCATACATAGGAGTTGATTCCTGCAACTATAGCGCCTTAACGACATAGTTGCTTCCAATAGTCTATCAAATTCTTAATCAAGTTCAAAACAAAATTGTGGTGATAGGGTTTGACATGATGAAGAGACAAATCAAAAGTCTGATATAATAAGGAAAAGGAAGAGATAAATCAAAAGTCTGATTTGATAAAGAAAATTGAGTTTTGGGGGAGAATGTTTACCACGTGTGAAAGAGAAGTCTGTTCAATGTTTGACGGATGTTTGCAAGCATATCAAAAGTGCACATCCTTAAAGATGAAGGATTATTAGTGTTCCATATTAAAAGATAAGGATCACAATGATTCTCAACTCAAAGATAAGGGACAATTTTGATCCTTTTCTCATTAAAAACTCTTTACTTTAGCATAATTACAAAAAAATATCCTTATGGGTCCATAATAAAAGTAAGAACATGTATGGATTCTTCTAGAGTTTTATTTTGATCATTAATTATTCAATTACTATTTTTTCCTTAAATAAAGTTAAATTTACCAAAATGTCATTGGTCATCCTTTCTCTATTTTAAAAAAGAAGAAAAGATGTTTTTAGATAATTTTGAAATGACCAAACTACCCTTGGTCATCTCCCTCTTCACATTATATATATATGGGGTATATTTAAGCTTAGTTCGCAAAGTTAAGGTGTCTTTTTAAGCCACGTATAGCGCGTGAATGGCACATAGGAGTGGTGTATTTTTGTTTAGTTCGCCAAGTTGAAGATTGTTTTTAAGCCTATCAATAGTTTAGGGACCAAACTAATAATTCGTGTCAAGTTCAAGCGTGTTTTTTTAGTACTTCTCTCATGATAATTTTGTTGCTTGATTTGACTATATGATACTGTATTATAACAGATAAATTTATAAAAATGCTCTTATTTATTATAAATATTAATGTGACACCGAATTTTACCCTCCACAATATGAATTAATTATCGAGCTTTCAATTCTGGCAATTTGAAATAGTTATCTTTCAAAAATACAAAAATATTTTCTCAAATAAATTTCATTTTTTTATTTTTATTTTAAGAGTTATTATTTTGTAAGGTTTCTGAGGTCGGAACTTTCTGATTCAGAGGGCTATATTCGAGTTTCCATCTCTGTGGTGTAAGCTTCCGCTTCAATTCGTAGTCTCAGTTAGCTGCTCCTAAAGAGGTAACATCCTCATTCGAATTTATTGTTTTCTCCTTAAGCGATGTGTGTGCTGTTATGTTTATGGTTGCCACATAGCTGATTAGACGATGGTGTTAAGTCGATGTGCTTATGGGTTTACTGTGTTTAGAAGGAAGATCAGTGTTTAACTTTATGTTTATGCATATGATGACTGAACTGTTCGAAAAGCTTTGCTCATTTTAAGTTCACTCTTTGAGGATATTGGGGTCGAATAAGTATGGTTTCTTTATTTCCATGCTCTAAAAGGATGATTTTTCGTTAAACTGGAAGTTTTAAGTTGTTTTCGACATCAAAAATCAGTTGTGGTTATATTTCTCTAGGATCATGTTTGTTGATGAGTTAGCAACTTTGTGTTGGTTTAAATGGTTACAAACTATGCTCCTTTTTTACTTTAGCATATACCAAAGAATTTCTTTGGATTATTCTGTATTTTCTTATCTGATTGAGGGTTGTTATATTCATTCTATGAATGGCTGCATTATGTCGAGGTTTTCCTGTTCTATTAAGAGTTCTGGTTGTTACTGCATTTGCCATGAACGAAATTGAATCTTGTCTCTGTTTTAGTCACTGTTCATGGCTTTATCTGCTATCCTTTTCCTTAAGGTTCACTAATTTGAAGCTTTACTCAAGTTTCAATTGTTGTGTGTCAAAAAGTAATTTCATCTTAAGAGTTGAATATGTGATAATCTTATCGAAATAAAAGTAGAACTTTGATTAGGAATCTGATCTACAAATGTGCAGGTCATATAGTTAGCAATTTTAAACATGTGAAAGTGTTCTACACTCATACTTAGCAATCTGTCCTCCTGTAATTCCTTAGCAATCTATTTTTTCTTTTCTGATTATGGTCTGTATCTCGTGCGTATGATGGTTTACCTTGATTTGTATGCAACAATCTGAAATGTTTTGAGTGTTTTACCTACGACTGAGTATACAATCTTTAAGTTTCTCCTTATATTTCTCGTTATAATATCATTTTCCAGTAGGTGTCTTAGGGCTGCTGCTTTCTAGTGTGATCTGATCATTTAAGTTGACTGTTAACTCTCTTTTTTTATGAATACAGTTCATCTAATATTGTTATTGAGTTTGTTTGCATCTTGTTATTGCCTTATATCTCTCAAACTTCAAGTCTTAAGTTATGAACTGTTACATTAGTTCATAAATGTGTTCATTTACATGTTATTGCTATGGTTGCCTTAGTTCATGCTTAAACATGACTCACTTAATATTTTTTGAAGGTCAAGCATGTTCCAGCGTGTTTTTTGGGGTATTATTGTCCTGTATTCAAGTCATATTCATGTCACTATATGAATATAATCTGTCTAGTATGCTTTCGAAGTCATTAGCTTTGGTTTCTGCTAGATTTTGCTTGGGAATTGGGGTTCTTTGGTCATGAACAACCCTTTTCATGTCTTATTGATTCTGTTCTGTTCTCTATCTGTGCGAGTGATTCTGTAAATGATCGTATTCTTCAAGTTTTGGCTATTTTTGTTTACATGTTGGCAGTCGTGAAATTTTAGCTTTCTATGTTTCCTCGTTTGGTCTAAATCTGAGTTGTTTTAGAGTTGTTGTCCGATATATGTTTTTAAACTCTATTCTGAAAATTAGTTTTCTATGGGTGGTAGACACGGGTTACATTTGTTTTTACTTCGGCTTGTTAGAACTCCATCTTTTCTAGGGTGTTTTAAAGGATAAGAATGGCTAATGTACAATGGAGTTGTTGATCATGTTTCTGTGTTGCTGTTACAGTGAAGTGCTAGTGGTTTAGTGAGCTAAAAGACTTGTTTGTCATAGACCTATTTGGTTCTTGATTCTTAGTTTATTACATTTTCATATCACATCTATTTAGAAGTTAGCAAGATCATGTGGAATGTGTTAATTTAGGCTTAGCCTATACACCTTAGTTCTTACTCAAGATGATCTATTATTTTTCTTTTTAAGAGTTTCCTGAAATATAGTATTGGCGTCATTTATTTAAACATACTTTGCATTTCTAATGATCTCTTTCTGATAATGTCTATTCCAGCATGAAATCATTCCCTCCCTGTTTTATTATACCCAGGATAAGTATAATGTATTCTTGTTTGAGTGTTTTCCCTTTGTTTTAACCCTGCTTGCACTTACGTCTTCCTTAACATTTGCTCAAATGCATGCATGAACATTTCACTAATCCTTATTGTCATTTCTTTGCATAAACTATGATCCGGGTTCATTTTGGACCTTCACTTTGCATTTCTTGGGCCATGGAGGTCGAAATTTTCTTCTCTTCAAGTCAGCCCATCCTCTCTTGGCTTTGGAGAACGTTATATAGGTTAATGAAAGTTGATATACAGGTTTTGAAGGCCAAAATCAATGGATATACACTAATATATATCTAGGATACAACTAGGGCTAAAATCCAATTTCAAAGGGCTAAAGCCCAATTTCAAAGGAGTGCATCAGGAATTAAATGGGCTAAGGACCCAAAACTCTGAACTCTCTTCTTTTACTTTGTTTCATATATTTTATTTGTATTTATTTGAATACTAACCTTTATTTGTTTAGCTATAATCTAATTTATTTTCTCAAAATTCAAACCATTTACGTTAGTTTTATTTAATTTTGCTCTTTTGAGATTCTTTAATTTGAAAAATGCATGTCTAGGTCTTTAACACTTAGTCATTTTTAGTTTAAATTTTAGAAACTCAAATTTTCTTTTATTTTAAAAGTAATCAAATTGAATGTGGCTAGATTTCAAATTTTATTTTTTAAACATTGGTCTTTTTTCCGAAGTTAGTCAAATGAGTTTAAATCGCCGGTCAACCGCGAGTTAGCGGTCATTTTTGAGTGATTGATTTCTTCTCAAAAATAGAAATTGAACTCTTACCTATTTTTCTGAAATTTTGAGACTTTTTCTGTTAAGGTCTTAAAATTCTTTTAAAGTTCTCTTAATTTCTTAAAAAAAATAAGTGGCGACTTTATTTTTATTTTTCCCCTCAACAATTGATTTTTCTTTTAAATTAATTTTATTTTAAACTAATTTTCTCCCTTAAAAGTCATTTTTTTCCAATTAACAGAAATGACAACTCTGTAGGGGATTTAACTATGTTCTAACCATAAGATTTGACTTATTTAACTATCTACTTAGAATATTTTGTAATATCTCTTTATTTGCGCCTTATCTATTGAAATTCAGATATTTAACTGTCATTGCATTTCATGGCATAATTCTGCCAATCGACAAATTGGTTTGTATTAGGATAAGGGCAGTACGTAGTTATCCATGGTTGTCCGTTAAGAAAAATCTTTTAATATTTCTTTGTAAATAGTAAATGGGTAGTTGGTTTGCGATCATCGAACGCCATTTACTATTTCATCCCAAGTTTGTTCAACTCGGGTTCCAGGTCAAATTGAATCCACTCTTAGTCCATCTAGAATAGAGCGAAACCAAAACTCTGTAGGAGCATTGACCTAAGACAATCTAACACGTAAGGCATGTTGGTCCCATTAGAAAGACCACGTCCTTCAGTTCAAAGTGGCCTCCAGCCCAAATGGACGATCATACTTATGTGTTTAAAATTTAAAGGTTGTATATGTTATTTGACGAACCATTGTTCCTTGGGTTGGGATTTTATTTTAACAGCTCAGCCAAAGTTGGATCTTCACAAGGTACTTCTTCATCCAAAGACGTTCAGGAATCTCAAGAAGTTCAAGAAGAAAGATTTATTTGACGATTTAGTTTAGTATTGTACCCCTGCGTGGGACCGATTATTTATATCCCTTTTCCCTATATCCCCATTCAATTTATTTATAAAAGTCGTAATTATTTTTTGGGCAATGGGACGTTTCAAATGGTGTATATATCCTTCAAATCGTTAGGCCTACCCTTGGCATAAAGGATCACATATATTAGTACGCACTAAATTTTGTTTATGTGCTAATTGTTATATAATTTGCTTTATTGCATTGTTTGGCTTATATGTTTAATACATATGTTTTGCCTCGAACATGATTGATCCATTATTCTATTCTCAAAATCTTAAGAACATATTTTGAGCTATTCTAAAATACTTTTGAGTCTATTATCAAAAATACCTAAAAATTACTCCTTATGTTCAAATGGGTCATCACTGAAATTCATGTTGACCTTATTTTCTTGAAAAAAAATAATTTTCATCTCAAAAATAGCCAGAATCATCAAATACTCCATCAGTTTCAAATCAAACACCTTTATACTAAGTTAAACTTTCCAGAAAGATCAGTTTGTGAACATTTTATTCAAATCTAATAATTTACTCATTCTAATATTTCAAATTATCAATTTTTGTTCATTTGGTCATTCTTTTAGAACACCCTATTCTTCGAAGTTTGGATTAATTTGTTTAGGTAAAACAAATGTTGTTTATTATTTTGATTGATTATTACAATTAATGGACTAACTCTTACCTTTTGAGTTTTTTTTCTTTTACAGAAGAGAGATTGATTTGTGTTGGTTATCAAATTTGCTTGCTTCAAAAGAGAAAAGTTTTTTCAAGTTTCCATTGGCAGAACATTCGTATTTCACACGGTCTAAGGCCAAGAACGTTGCTACAAACTCATCATTTCTTACTTGCACTACTAAGAAAGTTCGTTCAAAAATGAACTCTAGTTTGATCAGTACGGTCACATCATCTGAATTCCTTCCATCATCTGTCGCGGCTAATACCAATATGGGAACAGAATCACATTTGGAAGCCATTGCTCGTATAGAGCAACGAGTTGCTGAATTAATCTCATGGTGACACAGTAGCAAGCTGCTTTCCAAAACCTACCTCCAGATGCCCGCCAAAAAGATCATGTGATACCTTCGCTCCCGACGTCAAATGAGTTTGATCAAAGAAATCCTTTTGTCTCTTCTCAGCAAGTTCAAAGTGCTTCATTCACTCGTCCAACTCAGAAGGATCCCTTTGTTTACACCCTTGCTCCTCCAAAGGCTCCAACTATGACACATCATGCTCCACCAGTGTACACTTATGCTACTATTCCACCTATTACCAAGATTCCAGGATTTTACCATCAAGATGTTGATCACTATGTTGAAATTGAAAATGATGCAAAAGTTGTTGATGTCGAAGCGATGAATAGGAAGATGAAAATCTTGCAGGATGCTATGAGAGACCTTCGTGGACTCAATGGTAATCAAAGTGTGAGGTATAAAGAGTTATGCACGTCTCCTAATATTGAGCTACCACCTGGTTACAAGATTCCAAAATTTGAAACGTTTGATGGATCAGGAAATCATTTCTTTCATTTGAAACTATATTGTGAAAAGGTTGGAAGTAACAAAGGGATAAGAATCAAATTGTTCAATCAAAGTCTGACTGGAAAAGCTTTCGAATGGTACTCCAAGCAAGATTTAACTAAATGATGCACTTGAGATGATTTGGCCAATGCTTTGTAGATGACTACAAGTTTCATGTTGAGATCGCTCCTGACAAAATCTCCATTACAAAGCTAAGGCAAAAATCAACAGAATACTTCCAAGAATATGCCACACGTTGGAGAGAAAAGGCATCTAGGGTACATCCACCAATAGAAGAAACAGAGATGATCACATACTTCATTCAAGCTCAAGACCCAGAATACTATGAACGAATGGTGACAGTGGGTGGAAAGTCATTTTCTGAAGTTATCAAAGCTGGAGAAATGATTGAGGATGACCTTTAAACGAGAAGAATACAAGTTTGGCATCATCTCAATTCATCAACAGAGCATTTCAAACTGATTTGTTTGAAAATGAAAAAAAGAAGGAAAAAAATTCATGGCAAAATGGCTCGGAGATCTACCTCATATCATCGTGTACCACCTCCAAGCTATCCCACTACACAGTACCCCGTCTACAACACGCAAGCAGCATATCGTACTCCACAACTGATGCAAAATAATACACCTCATCTAATTTCGAGAGAAAACCTCGTTGAGTCTTCACTCCATTGGAAAAATCATTGATCGTTCTTTTTGAGAGGTTGAAGACAGCAGAATTACTTTGCCCAGTAGAAGCTAAGGTTATCAACACTTCAGCTATTTGGTATGACCCAGATAAGTGTTGTGCTTATCACTCAGGGGTTGCTCGGTATGATAATGAAAAGTGTATCACCCTTAAGCACAAGATTCAAGATTTGATTGATGACAAGGAAGTTGAACTTGCACATGCTCCTAATGTGAAAAACAATTCACTTCCTGAGCACAAGCAGTAGTTAGTGGAGAAATCAGTTGCAAAGAAGAGATGACATTTGCTAGAGGCCATGTTTTGGCACCTTCCAGTCCTGCATTTGAAGTTCAGTGTTTCCTTTCCTCGTAATCATATTTTATTGCTTTCTATCTTTTGCAATAGCATATTATAGTTTCTTTTCCTTTGTAATGTTCTTCTTTTGTTATGTTCGACCTGATTTCCCTAGTGGAATATGTAGGCGGTCTTTATTGGCTTCGGTCACGCTATCTAAAAAAATTTTAATTTTTCTTTTACTTTGTAACTATGTTTGACCTGATTCCTGCCTCAGCGGGATACGTAGGCGCCACACCGGCTCAGTCATATTCCCCGTAAGATTTTTATTTCTCTTTACAACGAAAATTGGGGGAGAATTTTGAGAGGATCTCAAAATTCCTTGGAAGAAGACTTTCTCCAACAAGTCAGAGTTAGAAAGACATTAAAGTTGCAACTGGGGCAGATTTTTTAAGGTTCTCTCAAAAAATCATTCAGAAACTATGAGAAAGTTAAGACTTCTTCTGTGTTCTAAACTGGGGTAGAATTTGTGAGGAGGACCTTCAAAAGTTTTATCAGACTTGCATTTCAAGACGAATTTAGCGTGCAGATCAGATGGCTGACAAGCATCAAGATGGCAAGGCAACACCAACATAGATCGACCTCTCAAAACTAAGAATTTTCTTTGAATACAGGAACTATAAAATCACAAGGCATTGTTAGACCCATAGTGGCCTCATCATGATTCAGATGACTTCTTCTTTTACTCGTTTTCTGGATTTATCCTCAGTATTCTATTCATTTCTAAATTTCTTCATATTACTCTATTTTGACTTATAACATATTTTCTTAATGTTACAGATACGATAACATGGCACGAGGGATTATTAGATTTCATCCAGATCAATACAAGCGGAACAACTTCACTTTTTAATTTAGGCTCTGTTATGTCATATAGTTTGATAAGTTAATTTTGTTATTACTCAAATTTGAACTTTACAGGCACTATTCCCAGGATTGAAGGTGATTTTCAAAAGATCGTCTCAAATTTTGAAGAATCAAGCAGATGTTCATCAGGAAAAGAGACACAAGTTAAACTTTTAGGGAAGTTATTTTGGCACCAAGAACTCAATTCAACAATTTATTTATTATTTTTTCTAGTCCTTCGTTATTTTAATTTTTACGTTTTTTGTTGACATATTATTCTTTGCAAATTTTGTGAAGTTTCAAATTGGAGTGTCACTTCCTACAATGTAACAATTAAAATCATTATTGGAGCGTCACTGCTTTCAGTATAACACGTTATTTATTATTAGATCGTCACCTCCTTCAGCATGATATATTAATTTATTATTGGATTGTCACCTCCTTAAGTATGACATGTTATTTTATTATTGGATCGTCATTTCCTTCAGCGTGACATATTAAACTTATTGTTGGATCATCATCTCCTTTAGTGTGACACGTTATTTTATTATTGGGCCGTCACCTCCTTCAGCATTACATATTAATTTATTATTGGATCGTCACTTTCAGCGTGACATATTAATTTATTATTGGATCGTCACCTCCTTCAGCATGACATATTATTTTATTATTGGATTATCACCTCCTTCAGTGTGACATATTATTTTATTGGATTGTCACCTCCTTCAGCGTGATATGTTATTTTATTATTGGATCATCACCTCTTTCAGCGTGACATGTTATTTTATTATTGGATCGTCACCTCCTTCAATGTGACATATTATTTATTATTGGATCGTCACCTCCCTCAGCATGACATACTATTGGATCATCACCTCCTTCAGTGTGATATATTATTTATTTTTAGATCGTCACCTCCTTCAGTGTGACACATTATTTTATTATTGGATCGTCACCTCTTTCAGCGTGACATATTATTTATTATTGGATCGTCACTTCCTTCAGCGTGATATATTATTTTATTATTGGATCGTCACATCCTTCAGCGTGACGTATTATTTTATTGGATCATCACCTCCTTCAGCGTGATATGTTATTTATTATTGGATCGTCACCTTCTTCAGCATGACATATTATTTTATTATTGGATATTCACCTCCTTCAGCATTACACATTATTTTACTATTGGATCGTCACCTCCTTCAGCGTGATATATTATTTTATTATTGGATTATCACCTCCTTCAGCGTGACATACTATTTTATTGGATCGTCACCTCCTTCAGTGTGATATTTTATTATTAGATCGCCATGTTCTTCAGCATGACATATTATTTGATTATTGGATCGTCACTTCCTTCAGCATGACATATTATTTTACAATTGGATCATTACCTCCTTCAGCATGACATATTATTTTATTATTGGATCATCACCTCCTTCCACGTGACATATTATTTTGTTATTGGTTCGTCACCTCCTTCAGCATGACACGTTAATTTATTATTGGACCGTCATTCCCTTCAACATGACACGCTAAACTATTATTGAAGTGTCACTTTCTTCAACGTGGCAATTAAATTATTATCGGAGTATTATTCCCTTAAATGTGACATGTTAAACTATTATTGGAACGTCACTCCCTTCAATGTGACAGTTAAATTATTATTGAAATGTTTCTTGCTTCACTATAACACGTTAAAGTTATTATTAGACCATCACCTCTTTAGGATGATATGTTAAACCAGATTTGTACAACTTGTATTCATATTTATATTTCATTTACTACTAACAAATTATTGGTTTCAAAAAGTGAGATTTTTTGTGATTAACAAATCAAAATAAACGTTGTTATTAACCATACCATATATACCACCATCCACCAAACAAGTTGTAAGTATACTATCAAAAAAAATCTTTTAATTATTTAAAATATATAAAATAAAATATCTGTTTGTAATAGAATCTTCAAGTAAAATGAAAGGGAGATATGATTTTCTAATTGACGAGGAAAAAAAATTGATGAAGTGCAAGCATAAATATAATATTCCACAATATTGTTGACTACTCGTTTGCTTCAAAATTTTAACAATATTCAGAATTGATGAACCCAGCTCATTCAATTTGTATACTCTGTTTTTGCTTTTGAACGTTTAAATTAACTAAATAATTAAAAAAATTAAAATATAGATTTACATTTTCTACTTTGCCGGTAACGTTTCGGGTCTCCATAGAAAATCGGGTGACCCGACACCAAGATCCGAATGATCAAACAATCCATCTAACGCTACGTATTCACCCACACCTGAGTTATAATCCACCAAATCAGCCATTCCCAATTCGAACAAATCGTAATTCGGAATCCTCTCTTCCACTTCCCATAACTCATTTCGAATCAACTCAATCTCCGATTCACTTTCCACCGTCGTCGGCGCCGGAGGTAGTCCAAGCTCATCATCCGACGCCTCCAGAAGGTAACCTAACTCCAGCTGAGACTCATCTGTATCCGCCGTCAAATCCACCACTTCCGTCTCCTTCTCCGTTCCCTTCGCCGTGATTTCTTCTTCGAAGCTCTTCATGAACGAATCGAAATCGTGACTCGTGGTGCAAAACTCGGAGTCATCGTCGCCGTCGAGATCGTCTAAGAGGTTCTCCCTGAGTTTCTTCACCTCCGGTGAGTTATATTCTGACTCGTCCGAGTCAACTCGGACTCGCTTCTTTCTACTCATGTTTTCCATAGAGATTTGCAGAATGCGTGTAGTACACGTGCTTTGTTTGGGAAACTGAATAACTTGGCGAGGAGAGAGGGAAGAGAAGGATTGGTTTATATAGTGGAGACAAGGAGGAGAGAGAAAGCCCGAGTGATGATGTGACGTCGGCGCGTGGGCGGGATTTATCTTGTGGGGGAGCAATTATGGTCGTCTCTAGATTTTTCTTCTTTTTTTTTTGAAAAGAATAATTTAAAATAGCAACGTTATGTTTAAACGTGTTGGTTGTGTGTTTTTGAAGATTTATTATTATTTTTTTCAAAAGCGGCCCGGCGGGGGTGTGGGATTTGAGACTATATAATTGAAAAAATAAAATCATATTCCGTGATTAGCTGGTTTTGATTTCAGACTTGGAGTACGGAATGTGTCGTAGGGGTCTACTTGGATTGGTCAATTAAGGATCATTTGGTTAGCAACATATTATTGTGGGATTAATATATATTTTAGGATAAATTATTTCACCGTATATAGTAATTAATTAATTTCATATAAAAATAGTTAAGTTAAATAATTGAACGACTAACTAATACTTTCAACTAAATATGAGATAAAATAATCCTAATTATCCAAGATTATTTTATCCTGAAATAGTTATACCTTATATCTCATGTCAAATGACCCCTAAGAGTTGAGATGGATTTATAATTTATGGCTCAAAAATTGGATCGTTTGGTGTGAGGTATAATTTTATATAAGGTATATAATTTTAGAATTAAATATAAATTATTATATTTTATGTCTGATCGGAATATTAGATAATTATTGAATTATTTATTTCACTATTTATATTTTAGTGATGGGATACATTATCCTTTTCTAAAGTGAAATAATTTATTTTGAGATAATTTATTCCCAACCAAATAATCCTAAAAATTGTAAGTTAGAATTTTTATTTAGGTTGTTTCAAGGGTTCCCCGGAAACAACCTCTCTACCTCTATGAGGTAGTGGTAAGGTCTGCCTACATTTTACCCTCTTCAGATTTCGCTTGTGGAATTTTATTGAGTATATTGTTATAGTTGTTATTATTTTAATTTAAAAGTAAATGTTAAAAATATTTTTTATTTTCTTCAAATACTAGTCGTACAAATATTTTTCTTAAAATTAGTTTGGCTTAAAAACGCCCCGAATGAATGAATCCAAACAAGCTCTAAAAGTCCTCCCTATTGGCTGCCTTTGGTTGCTTTGTTAATCCATTAGACTTAACTTGAATATTAAAATTTCCTTATTTTTCAACGAGAGAAAAGGGGCAAATATACCTCTTAATTGTAATAGATAGTGATAATTCATAAAATTTATTCAATCTTGTTTGAAATTAAGACATAATTAATTGTAATATTATTTGTATCTGGACATATATTCTCTGTGGAATGGTTCAACTCATTGCTGTTTTTTTCATTTTTAGTGAGTAATTAGGTATTGCGTCCGTGACTATCATGTTCTAAAGAAAAGATAAATTACACTCTCTCCTAACGGTCTTAACACAACAATTTGGATGTTTATTTGGTACAAATACATGAGAAAATTAGGAGTAACCTTTTTTAAAAGTGAATTTCATATTTGAAATTATAATTGATTCTTTTACCAACCTTCCCATTCTCTTGTAGTAACAACTAACAACCACCACCACCATATTTGGTAATGTTAGGCTTTATTTTAGATTTTTTTTAGGTAACTTGATAGTTATTGTAAAGTTAGAAATGTTAGGTCCCAACGTAATGGGTGAATGAATAATAGTATATTTGTATAAAGATTGATGTATTGGAAATTGTAAAAGTTGTAATTATATTCATGAACATTCATATAAGCTTTCGTATTTCGATGTAACCTTTCGTCTACTATACATGAATCAGTATACTTTACAACTTAAGAACTTGAGAACTTAAGAGAACTTTTGGTAGAAAAATTTAAGACAAGTTTCAAGAAGGAAATGTGTTGTGTCGAAAAATTTAAGTGTGATTACAAGCCATTGAGTGGTTCGCCGAACAATAAATTTGAGGTATCGTTATTTGTTTATCGTGAGTCATTTTATCCTGCGAGGATATATTCCATAACCTCGGGTACTTGACGGGAATAATTTTCTTAAGAAAACTCTGTAAATTCAGAGGACTTGACTCTTCTCTCTTTTCATCTAGTCTAATATTCTTGAAATTAATTTAACTTCATACTGAATATTACATAAACTATATGAAATTTGTATGAAGTTATTTTATTAAAAATATTAACAATTGTACTACACAATTATCTTTATTACTTATAATAACAACAAGAAATTCTAATAAGTCATTTAAAAAAATTATAAGATAATAACTTAAATTCAAACTTGCGATTTAAATAAATCATTGATTTGAGTGTCTATCTGAGAAAGCTATTGCAAGACCTTCCATGAAGTTCCCTACTTGAATTTCTTTTATTTTGTTTGCTTAATTAATTGCAAATCCTTGAAAATTGTTACAGAACTTTTCAAGAAGCTGCTTTGTTTGTAAATATGAAGAAACTGCTGCAAAGCTTTTCAAAAAATTATTTGTAACCTTCTTCAAAAAATCATTCACAATATAACATTTATACTCTCTCCATCCCATTTTAATTGAATTTGTGAGACAATGTATACATATTAAGAAAAAACATTAAAGACAAAATTTGAATCATACTTTCCACTATTATCCTTTGTGAATTCATAAATATGTAGTGTAATTTATTTCTTAGAAAATAACTATAAAACTTCAATAAATGAAAGAGAAAATATGAAAAAAGTTTCAAATATTCATCTTAAACTTTGAACCTTGAACCATTCAATTATTCTGAACTTTGAAAAAAATCTTAAAAATTTAATTAATTTGGCCAAGCATGTATAGTACTTGGACAAACCATGTAGTATGGAAATAAGTAATTTATTTGTCATCTGAATTATATATGATTGTATTTTGATAAACTAAATTTAGGATTTTTATTTTGGTTTCCGTATGTCTTTTTCCTACCTAATAGGCTGACATAAAACATTTCTTAAAGTCAAATTCATTCATCTCTTGCTAATTAAGGTTGTTGAAAAAAATAGGTTGAATTAGATTTGCCCACTTTTTTTATAATCTTTTATTTTTTTGTTCATGTATTAGCGTAAATCTACCATTTGCTCATTCAACATGCTAGAAGGAAACTTCCCAAATGCTACTTGAGCTCTAAGATCTATATTTTAAATTAAATTAATTTAAGTGTACATTATTTATCTGCACTATATTAAAAGTGTGAAGATGTTTCGAAATATTGTTTGAATTTTTTATTTTTCATTCAAAACCTCTTCTTTAGATAAAATCATTTTTTCACCATTTTTCTTTAAATTCTTATTTAATTATATTTATAATATTGACTTCTAAAATATATGGAAAGAAGTAATAAAATTAATAAGAACTTCTAGCCATAGAAATATTTCTAAATCTTACTTATTTGATAGACTCTACTTAACTTCTTTCTTATTTGACTAAAAAAATACCATACAACATGTAAGAAAAATTCTACTTTACCATAGGACCTTTATAAATAAATAATTTCTCAAAATTAATAAATTATTTATTTTTGTATAAATTTATAATAAATATTTTAATTCTTTTTTGTAATATTTCTTATCAAATGAGATAAACACTTAATCACGTGCAAAATACATATAACAAAAAAAGACTAGTACTGATAAGTTTACCAATAAAAAGATATTTTAATTATTCTAACAAAATTACCTTTAACTCAATTTTCGTGCATTCCACTCTTCCAAAGGAAAATGTAAATATCAAACCAGATTAGGGAAAGTGATTTCCAATTAGAAAAATTTCTAATCAAAATTTCTTTTAATTTAATTTTCGTGCATTCCACTCTTCCAGAAACAGTAAACCAAAGTAGAATGGGGATTTTCTTCAACTTTACCTAATAGAATGTGAAAGTAAAGGGAGAATGTTTAACTTAACGCATTGAAAAATGAATAGTTTAATCTCAAAGCTAAAAATAAGTATAATAGTAATAAATTATTTTTTAACTTTTAATTTAAATAAATATATATTTTTAATACATTGAACAACTAAATTAGACAAATGTAAAAGATCTCTAAACTTTGTCCTCATTTTTCAAAACAACCTTGCTTTGTAAATATCTTTGTAGTCTCTTGAATAACATTTAAGCTGTACTATTATTACACCATTTGTCGGCTAAACCTCATTTTTAGTTTTAGAAGGAAGATACTCGTCACACCAATCATACATTGCCATGTTTATATTTTACTTAATTTTTTCATTTTTATTTTTATTATCCTTATTTTTATTTTTTTTTTGTCGAGAGAGGGAGTATTAATGATTTCACAATACCAAACCAAATCAGTTACTCCCTTGTTTCTTCATTTCACATTGCCATGTTTATATATTATACTCCCTCAGGAAAATATATATTTATCGGTTTAGCTGTTAGTTTGATTATTTGTTTTTTAATCATATACAAAAATAAAAACAATGATAAATTTAAAATGAAGAAAAAATGACAATAATTTATTCAAAAAGAAACATAGCTAGAACGACTGATACTATAGAACTTTTAATCACCAAATTTATTGTAATTTTTTTAAAAAAATTCATCATTTTGACCTAGGAGGAAGAGATAGTGATATTTCTAGTCTCACCAAGAATTGTCATAAATATTCATATACATGAAATCAATAACATAAATGTTCTTGCCTTGAGTATTTATGTCTTCATAAGTAGATTAAAAAATAAAAATTATTTTTATAAATAATGTATTATGTACGTATAATTATTATAAAATACATGAATATAATTTGTCAGTTTGGTTTGGTTATTTCTTCAGTTTTTTAGAACAAATTTTAATCCAAACCAAACATTATCGGTTCTTAAAAAAACAAAAACCAAACCAAATTTAAATAAAATCGATTTTTCGATTTGAATCGATTTTTATCCAAATCATGAATATTCCTAGCGAGCACAAGGTAGTATGAAATACCCAATAAAATTTCACAAATGAAATTTACAAAGAATAGAATATACGCACCTCGTAAAGATAGAAAAGCGATTTCCGTAAAAGTAAAATACTTGAAAATTCAAAAAGAGAATATTTGCATAAATTGGTGGAAAAACCAAGATCCAAGACAGCTAATAAATTCTTTGGTATTATTCTTTGTGGCCTAATCCGGCAAGATATGTATCACACTTCAAATTCTAAACGCAAGGCGCACGAGAATTTAGGTAAGAAAACCACCAAATGACGTAGGACAGCAGCAGCAACAACAACAATACCCAATGGAATCCTACAAGTGAGATTTGGCAAGGGTAGAATGTATGCAGAGCTTATCACTATTTCATAGAAGTAGAAAGATTGTTTCCTGGAAACCTGATATTATTATTTTCTTAAATAAATTAAGCTTTAGGTATGCAAAAATTCTTCATATAAAACATTTCTTTTAAAGAAAGCTTTACAATAACAACAACAACATCGTGGGATCATATAAGTGGGGTGGAGAGAGGGCAAAATATACGCAAATCTTACCATTACCTCATAAAGATAGAAAGGTTGTTTCCGAGAAACCCTCGTCTCAAAAATCAAGTCTCATAAGCAGAAAGTACTAGATATAGAAAAAAGGCAAAAGAAATGAAAAAAAGAAAGAACGACTAATAATGAAAAACAAATGATAGTATATAAATACGATAAATATAACAAAAATCCAAATATTAACCAACCTTCAATAGGCCCCAAAATGAAAAAAAAAAAAAAAAAAAGGAACTTAGGTATGAAAAGCTCCTTTCAAAGGACAAAACATTTAGAGTTGTACTATTGGACAATGTTTGCCTTGATTAAATTGGAGGGGGAAAATAAATATTGATAAGGGCCATGAGGCATACAAATTTTCGAGAAAAGTGAAAATTATTCATGCTCAATATTTATATTATTTAAAAAAAATAAATACACAAAATATGTCATTTACATATATTTTTTATTAGGCAATAGTGTGTATATATATAATCAGTGACGAATTCAAGATTTTCGTCCAGAGGATTCGAAAAAAGTAAGCATGTTAATAGTGTTGGTAAAGATCGAATTAGATATGAAAGGATCAGATCACAAATTTGCGAGTTTATATATACTTTTTTAACCAACAATATTCAAATAACCCCTTAATCACTTTCTTGAACGAATTATGCATAAATTCAGTAAATTTTTAGTTAAATTTAAATTTTTAGTTTATTAAATATATAATGATATTTACTTGAAATCTATTTCTTGATTGAATTATTATTAAATTTATTTAAAGTTTTAATAGAAATCCATAAATTGAAGAACTTGGTTAACGGAGTTTCATTTTTTTATCAATTTTTCAGAAATTTAAAGAAAAGAGAGTTTGTAATTTGTAAAAAAAAAAAAGAAAAGAGTCAAAAGTATGCACTTGCAAAATGGGAGAACTTTAAATGCTCCACCAATAATCCATCCAATAGTCTTCTATTTAGGAAGTGCAATATTAAATATATAACACTAAATTTAAAATTTAAACCTACTTATGCTTTTTCGTCCGAGGGGTTCGTCCGGTGAACCCCCTCGGCTCCATGTAGATCCGTCCCTGTATATAATGAAATTATATTATCATTCAAATTAATTATTTAACATGTTAAATTATTATGGTTTGATATAAATACCTAACATAAGTAGATTTTGTAGAATTAAAACTGCAATCATGATTGATTCAACATGTTTTGTGTTGATGTTCACATAAATTCAGTAGTTTATATATAATCACACTAACATATTCAATTGTAAATCTAATTATATCATATATTAAGTTAAAATTATTATAAAAAATTATTAATTTCAAATTTCAATATAATAATGTGTATAAATCATTATTGGCACCTTGTGTAATGTAAGGACAAGGAAGAAAGTGGCAAATAACAATAATTCAATTTGCTATAAACTACAATAAGGTTAAGGCTTAAATCTTAAGCATCAACTTGATGGCCAGCTCATTTATTTGTTCTTGGAGATGAGAAAGCAACTATATTATAAAAATTAATTAGTCCTCTTTTTTGTATGGTATGTTACCGACAAATCATATTGCTTTTTGTGTTTTTATGTATTTAATCAATTAGATTTAGATCTTGTTTCCTTTTTAAGCTAATTTGTGATTTATGATAATTTACATTTTTTATTTATGATTGTTTATGTCCATGAAGATTGCTTATATTGCCTAGATCTATCTTGCACATTCCTCAGGAAACGATGATTCACGTGAGAAATTTATCATTATACTCATAAATAATTAATTTGAAGAATAAATAATCGATGCTAAGCATAAAATATTGAAAAAATTAATTAATTTTTTATATATTAAAAGTGATAAGTAAAAATAAAAAATTATTTTTATAATAATGAACAAGTAAAATGAATGGAGAGATCACTTACTTCCTTCCTGATTCCGTTTCATATTTTCTTTGTTCCGAGAAAAATGACGGTTTAATGTAGCATTAAAATTTAAAAAAAAATAAAGAAAACTTGTCAATTTTATGATCCTAAATTAAAATTAAATTAGATTTTTTTAATCTTGTGTGTGTTTAATATGTCCTGCCATATAAAGAGTTGAAATTAAAATTTTATGAAAAAATTATTTTTTTAAATAGATCAAAAATGAAAAAAGTTCGTTCTTTTGAAAGGAAATATTAATTACTTATTTACTTTCTCCTTTAGACGCCTTATAAAAAAAATTATAAATCAGTACTCTATGGTAGATTTTAGTATACATTAATTGTTAAAATTGTATTTATAATATTAATTTATTGTGGGAGAATTTAGAGGACCCACTAAACACGTTACACATGAATATAATTGGTTTTTCTGGCTCGTTCCTTAAGGAGGGACCACCATTTTTTTTTCCTTTTCCTCTTTATCTTTAATTTTTATTGACTTGACTTACGATAAGAAATAATTTTATAAGTAAAACAAGGTTAAAAATATTTTAAAATTTTGTAAAAATATTCTTATTTTTTAGTCTGTTAAAATTATTTTATCATTAAAAATTTGGTCCACATATAATTGTATGATTACTAAATGAGTTAAAAATATTCTTTTTTAATAAATATATTATTTTTTATTAAAAACATATCATGTTTCTGATAAAAATTTATTTTCAAAGAATTTGTTTTGTTTCTATTAAAACCACTTTAACAAATAAAAATATGAAAAATATTTTTTTTCTTCTTAAAATCTTTTTATCAATTAAGATAGCATATGGTACCTTTATAACAGATAATATATATCATTAAATATATGATCAAAGTAAATATATTATTAATTTATTTAGATAGTGATAAAATGAGAAATATTTTTATTTTTAAATATTGTTTGAATTGAAGTACGATAAATATTTGTTAATAAAATATATTGTTTAAAAAAAGGTGCCAAAAGAGAAAACAAATACTAGTAAATTTAGTTGGAAAAAGAATATTATTGATTCATCAAATAATAATAAAAGATATTTTAAATAATATTTTATTTATTTTACATAAAATAAAATAAAATATGAAGGCGTGAAGATAGGGTAATATTTCTTTTCAAAGTCAATTTCATTTACATTCAAAAAATTTATTATGTAATACTAATGGTGAAGGTTCGTGCTAAATTATTTTTTAATCTCAATTTATAGAATATTAATAGATTTTTTCTATATATTTTTGAAGATATTGTAAAATTATAATTGAATCAGCTAAAGAAATATTCTGAAATTGTTGAAGCAGATACGTCAATACACACCTGCTTTGAAAAGATTAAGTTACAAAGCCCATAAATTATTTTTTGTTGGCTCATTAAAAGCCGCAATATAAATTAATTTTTAGTTTTGATTTATGTGACATCGATAGATTTTTTCTATATATTTTAGAAGATATCGTAAAATTATAATTGAAACAGCTAACGAAATATTATGAAGTTATTGAAGCAGACATAAAAAGATTAACTTAAAAAACCCATAAATTACTTTTTGTTGGCTCACCGGAGGCCTCAATATACATTATTTTTAGTTTCAATTTATGTAACATCCATAGATTTTTTTATCTATATTTAAAAAATTATTGTAAAATTATAATTGAAGCAACTAAAGAAATATTATGAATTAATTGAAGTAGACACGTTAATATGCAACTATTTTGAAAATATTAAATTTAAAAGTCCACAAAAGATATTTTTTACCCCATATAATAAAGGCGAAGAAGCAGATAGGATAATTGATAGCTGTTCAAGTAGCAACAACAACCAAAAGTTGCTCTCTTATTCCCTTATTAATAAGTAGTAGTATGTAAAATCCATAAATTTTTTATCTGTATTTAAAAATTATTGTAAAATTATAATTGAAGCAACTAAAGAAATATTATGAATTAATTGAAGCAAATACGCCAATATGCAATTATCTTGAAAAGATTAAACTAAAAAATCTACGACATATTTTTTTTAATCCAATCGAAAGTTGCTCTCTTATTCCCTTGTGAATAAAAAAAAAAATAGTAATAAAATAAAATGACATTTACTTCTCTACAACAATTTTGATTACAACTTTGATTACTGTAACTAAGAGACGTTTGTTTGAAGTTTCCCAAAAATAGAAAAAGAAAAATGGAAGAAAAATTGTACTTTGCAACCAAAGACTTTGTTGGTTTCTTTTTATTTTCTTTTTATTTTATTTAATAAAAAGATATTCTTGAAAATTTTTTAAACTCACTATTTGAAATATCTTTCAAAAAAACTTAATAGCCGTTCGGCCTTAAATTCTATTTTCTTTGTCTCATTTATATCATAATTTTTGACTTGACACAATACTTAAAAAATAAAAAATTAAATTTTATGGTCTAAAATTATTTTTAAATATTTATGTGGCTAAGAATTATTTTATTAAGGGTAAATTTTTTTTTTTAAAATTAAATTATTTTATTAAGGGTAAATTTTTTTTTAAAATTAAATTATTTTGAATTTTGAGTAAAGTAATATTATTTATGAGACGGACTAAAGAAAAAAGAGTGTCACGTTAAATCAGAGGAGAAAAAATAAATACTTTCTTTTAAAAACAATTGTGGGGTGAAAAATTTAAAGATAGATCTGTATTTATACTTAAATATATTTATAAATAAGCTTCAAAAGTAAATTGAAAAATAAATTAAGTTTTTAAAAATTTATTTAAAAAATATTTAGGTAACATGGTTTCCACATTTATGAGACCAAATCCAAGTTTTGTGATAGCTTAGGTGGTGACTTTTCAGAATGGAATGGACCATACAAACCAAACATTTATTGGTGGGTCCCATTCATATTTCACAAAATATCAGTACTCGGAAATGTCAATTCCACCCTCCAAAAGTTATTGGAATTACATTTAGGATGTGTTTGATGGGAAGAAAAATATATTTTATTTTATGGGATAATTTTTAAAATTTATTTCAAAAAAATATTACTTTATTAAAAATCAAAAATAATTTTGATTTTAAAAAAGTTTTTATTTTATCTTTAATGGAATAATTTTTCAATCACTTAAATATTTATGAATTATTTTATATCATAAATTTTAAAAGTATTTCTTTATTCTTAAATAACAAGTATTTTTTTTAATTCATGTTAAGTGAATTATTACGATATGACATATTCTTAAAAAATATTTAAAGTCATAACTCAAAGACTATTTTTTTTATTATCAGTTTTTAAATTATTTTCAAATTATACTCTTAAAAAATATAAAATAATTAAGAATATCATGTGTATTCGATATGAAGTTTTTTAATTTTCTTATATTTAAAAAATATTTTTTTTTTAAAAATAACTTTCTAAAAAAATGAGTAAAATGATATTCCTCGTGAAAATAGAAAAAAAAAATTAGATAAGCGGTACTCCAAATTTATTAGCACACCCCCTTGGTTATCTCAGCGCCCACCACCCTCGAATGCCTACTGTCCATCTTATCTCGCTTTCATAGTACTGTTAAATACAAAATAATATATAAATATGTTTGGAATAACATTTATTTATTTATCAAAATACTGAAAAATAAATTTTAGAAAAACTAATTTATTTTTCAAAATTATATTTTTCAAAGAAATTATTTTTTGTAAAAAGTATATTCCGTCATACCAGACAAACCCCTTTAAATGAAGAAGAAATATAATTTTTTTTTATAATTTTCTTGAGTATTGAATAATTAATTTATTTTAAATTATTAAAAAAATCTCAATAATTCTCTTCTTACAAATTATCTATCTATCTATATCTATATATACATACGATTGATCATAACAATATTTTATAGCATCTGATTTTCATTTGTTGTGGCAGCAGATAATAAGGTTTTTTTCTTTTTAATAAATTGGGGGTAGGAAAAAGGAAAATAGGATGAAATTATAATATAGGAAAATTAAACCCTCATCAATAAGGTGAAATTTCAGATAGTCAATCAACTGAGCTACTAAAGATTCTCCGCATCAGATAACAAATTGTATTTATAAAAATCTCAAATTTTATATTTAAAAAATATATATAAAAATATCCTTTGATTATTATAATAAAATAATTTTTGTACAAACAATTTATATTGCTTAAAGTCATTGAAGAAAACTTAGTCAGGTTGAGCTTTCCATTCATGTGGTCGAGAATTTTTTGAAAATAATTTCTTTATCTCTATAAAATAATAATAAGTTTTGCATATATTTTATTTTTGTTAGATCCTATTTGTGAATTCCACCGCATAAGTTCTTGTTTTATAATATATATTTGAGTCAAATATGAATAAATGGAGGGAAAGGTTGGTTGTTAATATTGAGGTTCCACATGGCATGAGTTAATTAGGTGGTGGATCAATTATTAAAACTAGTGATATGAGATGATTTATTCTTTATTTGAGTGGATGTCGACATATATCAACGATACTATTTTATCCCCAACTTTTATAATTCAAGGAATTATTAGAAATTTGGTAAAGCAGCAACAACATTAATACATTAAGTGTAATTTCATAAAATAGATTATAAAATTTTCAAAGAACTCAAAAAAAATATTTAAAAAGTGTCGACTTTCTTCTTCTGCACATACTTAAATTATTTCAGTCTCACTTCTCTTATTGTTTATCATAGAGATTACTTCTAACATAATGACTTATTAGCGATAAATTTAAAGTTAAAAGTTATTTTGACACACAAAAAAGGTGAGTTTTGTATGATAAACCTTATAATTATATAATATTTTTTATGTAGCAAAATAGAAAAAAAAATAAGTTTATATATTAAATTTAATTTAAAGTGGGATGACCACAAATAAAATTTACCTCTTTGTTGCTAGTTGTCAACTTATGATGCTTTTCACCAAAAAAAAAAGAAAAAAAAAAAAAAAACTTATGATCCTACGCGTAATATGCGGACTTTTTCTTCCTTTTTTTTGTTATATACCAAACGTACAAAACATGTAATTTTATCCTTCACAGTGAATAATAACTACTCCCTCTTTCCTATTTCATATGACATTTTTTTCATTTTGTATCCATCTAAGAAAAATATCATCTTACTCTAATAGGAAGTAATTTAATCTTAAAATTTCTCTTTTACCTTTAATGAAATGATTCTTAAACATATAAATATCTAGAAATAATTTTAGATCACAATTTTTAAAAATCTTATTTTTTTTTCTTAAACATCATGCTAAATCAAAGAATGTCATATAAAATGAGACGGTGGGAATTTATATTAGTCAAAAAGTTTTTTTTAATAAGAAAAGGACAATTATTTGAAGGCAGTGGCCACAATTTCAAAGCCATTAATTGTGTGGAAGGTTGGAATTAACTAACTCTATAAGCATCAAGCCTACAATATTTAAGCGAACACATTGTCCAGCGCAAGTGTATATTATATTAGGAAGCTTTACTTTATTATTTTATTTATATCTATATTTATTATTATTTAAAATTTTTCGTCAATCGAGAATTTAATAGTTTTTTAGAACAATTACTAATAAAGTGATAAAAAATAATACTTTTTTCTTGAGCTTCATAAAGACAAAATAAAATCTCTTTCTTTTTCTTTCGTCAAGTAAGTAAAGTGGGCATATGAACCACTTTATCTTAAATTTTCTTTAAATTTAAAATATAAATAATTTGAGATAATTATTTTTAAAAATTATAAGGGTTGCTTCTTCCTTAACTAGAGGTCTTGGATTCAAGCCGTGAGAATGAAAAAATTCTTGGTAGGAAGTACTTTTGCCAAATGGGACCTTATGCGGCACGAATTCAAATATAGTGAGACTCTAATGTGAATATTGGACACCAAATAATTTTTTTTTTATAATTAATCTTCTACGAAAACGGTGGATTATTTGTCGTACTCGAGCTGTTAGAGTTATGCAGTGTAAGAAATTTGATTAATATTTGTTTATTTAATGTCTAATTTATATAACATTATTATCAAAGAAACATACAGAAAATGCGTAATAGGATTATTCTTGTGAATCATGCAGCCGCTGCCCACTTTGGCAGACATGGAGGGCCTATTAAAAGAAAGGAAAGCATGGTACACACCTCAATCGAGGCAAAGTCAGATAAGAGCAAGAGGGTTCATTCGAATTTTTATTGTACAAAATTAATATTTATTTTTTTATTTTATATAATATTTTTTTTTGGTTTATCCAAAAAAAAAAGTCACGATTTGAAACAATTTACCTTTGAAAATTCCTTTTTATCCTTAATGAAATGATTCTCAATCACACAAATGTCTAAGAATGATTTTAGACCACAAGTTTTCAAAGTCTTTTTTTTTAAACACTGTTCCAAATCAAAGGTTGTCACATAAAATGAGACGAAGAGAGTACTATTTATATAAAATTATAGTTTTCTTTTAATTATATACATTAGATGTTGATATGCTTTGCAATATTTTTCTCTTATTTAGAATCCCAAAACTCTTAATCCTGACTTTTCGTTGTATTTTCGTGTATTTAATTTTCATATTTTGAACAAATAAAAATTGTGGCTCCACTATAGACTCTTTCAATTGATGATTTTTTTTAGTTGACAAAGTAGTCCTCTTCCATTATAACTTTTTCTTTTACTTTCTTATTATATTGAATTTTATTTGTCAAACACCAAATAAAGCTAGATAGAAGCTAACTCAAAGATTTTTAAGATTACATTATTTAAAGATTTTGTCTTAAATTTGTATCAAATTAAAATAAAATAAACAAATTTAAATAAAAAACATTTTATAGAAGAGAAAGAGGAAAAATTGGATGTCAAGCCGGCAAGGGAGATAGACATTTGATCCAATAAACATCCATATACCAAAATATATTTAAAATCCGTCTCAAAATAAAATAAAATACTTGTCACTTCTAGAGACTAGAATATAATACGTCTAATTTGCCAATTAATATACTTAAATATAAGAAAAAATGTGAAGATATACTTTCTTTTCCAACTTTGATATATAAGTTAGTAGTTTGGTTTCCTACTACTCATTGTATTGTTTTACTTCATATATAGCAGAATTTTTAAGTTAGTCTAAAAAAATGATACTATCATATTATATATTTAAAAATAATTTAATTTTAAAAAAAATTATTTTACCCTTAAAAGATACTCTTAGTTTATGTACCACTTTTCACTTTTAAACAATCAAATAAGAAACTTTTTTATTGCGATTTATTGTATGACTTTTAAACATTTAAAATTATTCATTGTAAATTATAGTGTATTTTATGTAGTTTTTAAATATATAAATTATTTTTTTAAAAATTTAAAGATTGTACGCTCACAGTCAAAATTAAAATAAAAAAGTCTTATTCTCGAAGTTTGAACTATTTCATATAAATTAATATAGAAAAAATAATTATCTCAGATTTATTTTAAATTATTAATTTTAACAAGTTTATTTTCTTTTTAATTTTTATATCTTGTAAAATAATTTCATTTAAATTAAGACAAACAAAATAATTTGTTAATAAAATTCAATTAGAAGGAATTGAAAATAGGGCCGGCTAGTGGTGGAAATGCTCAAAACAACTAAACTTGGAGGAAGGCATTATAGGTTTGTTGGTTGGTCTTCCTCACCATTCATTTTTAATTGAGAAGATAAGGATTTAATTAATTTAATCTTTTTTAGAAAAAAGTCTACTCAACTTTTTTAGCTTTTACTTAGGCCTTTTGCCCCCACAATCATCCATATTTTTATTTCCTTTAAATTCATATTTTATATTTGTATTAGGATTTGATTAAATTTAAAATTTAAAAATACAAAATTTATTTTTTAAAAAATATCGTTTTCAATAAGATTGTTTCTTTTTTATTTTTAAAGATTTAATTTTAAGACCTCTAACTAAGAGTAGAGAAATTTCAATTATTCAAACACAATTATAAGAGTGCTCTTTTAAACAATCATGTGAGTGCTTTTAACTATTTTTTACGATCGAATTCAGAAAAATTCTTTAAAACTTCAAAACTCTATTACAGTATAATCTTATTCCCAACTCTAAATTCATATCAAATGATACAATATCGAAATGCAAAAACGAAATTTCTAACACTAGGAACAAGAAATAAGACAAATGATAATAAGAAGTTCAAATGAATATGATACTTTTATGCTAGGCATTGTGTTAATAGTAACAAGTTCAAATGAATATGATACTTTTTAGAAAATCTTACATTGTATAATAAATATGTGTTATGTATTAGCATCGATTTTAAAATAATTATAATTTATAATTATACTTTTAACACTCCCTAGCATCTCTTCCCCCCTTCCTCTTAATCTCCTCGCTTCTCTTCTCTATCGCGCTCTCTCCCTCACCTGTCCTCTCTCTCCCCCTCTGTGTGTATATATTCGTATCGTTATTTCTCTCTGTATTTTCATATTTTTTTTCTCTTTTTATTCTTGTTGTATTTTTGTATTAGAGTGAATAAATACAAACAACACAAGAGTGAGTGAATACGAGTGAAGTTAGAGCAATGAATAAACTCTCTTGTATTATTTTCTTTTTGTATTTTTGTATACACTTGCATTGTATTCCTTGATGCAACTTGAATGTGTGCATGAAAATAAGTGAAATTAAAGCAAATAAATATAAGTAAAATTAAAGTTAATGAATATGAGTGCTTTTCATTATTAGTTATTTTTTTTGTCCCTTTTTTTTTGCCATATCGAGTTTATTCTATTTATGGGTGTTATGCCGAAAAATGACCGGCTTTTTAAAATAAATTGAAAATAGTTTCGAAAATCAAGAATCAATCAATATTCAATTGATTTGAATAAAATCAATCCTCGAGATTCGAAAAGACTTGGTTTGAAAGTATTTGAAAATTATTCGAAAATCGGGAATCGATCAATATTCAATTGATTTGAATAAAACCAATTCTCGAGATTCGAA